>JAQQSW010019651.1:0-11006 GCA_028646575.1 Pseudocheirus occidentalis
GATTGAATCTTTAACTGGATTGATTAAATCTTTAAATGTGAAGCTGGTTTCCCCCTTAGGGAAACCAGGTGATTCTTCTCTTGTTCCTTGTTACTTTCTGTAATAAGATATAATATTGAGACTTTCCTTGTTCTAAATATTGTATATAATATTGTGAATTGTTGATACTGTGAATATTGTACTGAATCTTGATTTGTAACGGAATAGAGTGTTCACTAATACTGTGTAATCCGAATCTTAAAAGCTGTTCACAGTGGCATTCTTTTAGGAATCTACTGTTGATTGGCTTTACAACAGGCAAGACCATTATGCTTGATGTTGAACCCAGTGATACTATTGAGAATGTCAAAGCTAAAATCCAAGACAAGGAAGGTATCCCATCAGATCAGCAATGTCTGATTTTTGCTTGAAAGCAGCTAGAAGACGGCCGAACTCTCTCAGACTACAACATCCAGAAAGAGTCCACTCAGTACTTGGTGCTGTGTCCTCAAGGGGGTATCATTGAGCCTTCCCTTTGCCAGCTGGCCCAGAAGTACAACTGTGACAAGATGATTTGCTACAAACGTTATGCCCACCTGCACCCCCGTGCTGTAAACTGCGGTAAGAAGAAGTGTGGCCACACCAACAATCTGCACCCCAAGAAGAAGGTCAAATAAAGACCAGCCTTAGGACCCAGTTTTGGTTTGGCTTCCTTGACTGAAGTGCTTTTGAGTAGTCTGTTGTAACGAGGCCTTGTTCCTGGGTTTAATGGGACTGTGATATCAATAAAATCCCCTTTTATTTGAGAAGCAGGGAAAAAAAAAATTCTGATCCCCTCCCCCCCAAAAAAAAGATTTGGGCAATTTATTTCTTCTACTTGGCCTTGAACTGTCCCAAATGAGGGAACGGAAAATTCTAGAAAGTATTTTCTTGTACTGAGAATTGTTTCAAATTGTACCAACTTCCACACCAAGCCGTATATCATAAACAGAAAATTTTTCCAAGAAATGGAGATAGGTTGTGAGTTTGATAACTTTCCAAGACTTTTCTGATGTGACTAGTCATGATATGAATATAATTCTTTAATATCATATGATGAAATGTGTTACATTTGAAAAATCTTTATATCTCAGTAAACCAATATTTTCTAAATGACATGATGGTACAAAATCGTACATGGAAAAAGTTCTGCTTAAGGTACAAGACAGACTAATTGATTGTCTTTTTTTTGGTGGAGTTAATCAGGATTAAGTGATTTTTCCCAGGGTCATAAAGTTAATAATTGCCTGAGGCTAGATTTGAAGTCAGGTTCTCCAGACTCCATGACCAGCATTCTATTTATTGTGCCACCTAGCTTCTCCTCTTATATACATATCAAGTATACTCTTGCTTACTCTCCCACAGCCAGGCTGACGAAGACCTGGGGTCAGATCTTACTTCAGACACGTCTAACTATATTTTTCTGGGCAAGCAATTTAACCTATCTAAGACTTATTTTTTTCCTTGGTAAAATGGGGATAATAATAGCACCCAATTCTCAGGCATGAATGTTCAAAACATATCTATCTAGCCACATCTATCTATCTATCTATCTATCTATCTATCTATCTATCTATCTATCTGTCTGTCTATATATCTATCTCTATCTAAAATGCATGTTTATCTGTGTGAATGTATGTCTAAGATAAGATATGGATTGTAAATGTAATGTAAAGTCATATGCTGGACTCCAAATAATCAATTTCATAGGTATAAAATAGTTGAAGTGATTGAACAATATTAGCCTGAAGAACAACTGCAAGGACATGTTAACAATACTCAGTTATTTGAAAGATTGCATGGGGAAAAGAGATTAGACTTCTATTTCACTCCAGAAAGCAGAACTAGGTATAGTGGGCAGAAGCTGAAAAGGAGAAATTTTAGGTTGATATAAGGGGGAAAAGGCTATCCAATCAAGCAAGTGACCTCTGAAAACCCAGAATCCAATGAGAAAAAATGAGTCAATAACTAGATGTCAAACTAACTGAACACACAGTCATTCCTGTAAATAAGTTTCTCTAGTTAATTAGAAAGGGGACAATGGATATTGCCAAATAACATGACTTCCAGATGGATGACCCTTAAGATACAGTGGAACAGTTGGAGAGGAAGCCAGTTTGAGTGAATCTAATGAAGAACCAGGCTGAAGGAAGACTTCAGCTCCCAATGAGATAGACAGAAGAGCTATATTTGAGGAGAAAGAGCCTAGCTCTTGATGGAATAGAAGGCACTGTGTGGAGGTGGGAAGGTGGAGAAGATAACCTCTACAGAGGGGGAAATGGATAGAATATGGGGATAGAAAATGCCCATACTTCCTCTTTCCTAGATTCATGTTGGCTTTCCATCCTCCCCTTTTCCATCTCCACTTGTTGGTATTGAAAATGTGGAGAGTAGTGAGGCAAGAAATAAGTTAGAGAGGGTTACTTAGAAAGGGATATTTACTCCAGTTCAGAACAATTCACAGAAAACATTCCCTCCTGGTCACTGCAGTTCACTATAATGTATAAATGTAGCTGAATGGCCTCTAGTGTTTTTTGAGATGGAATTTTAAAATAAACTTTAAAAAATATTGATACTTTTTGTCCTTATGTAATATTCATTTCTCCTCCATTCTCCTACTTGGGAACCCATCTCTTGAGCAAAATATTTTAAAAAGAAAGAGAGATACCAGTTTTTCAACATTGATCAAGATGTCAACTGAATATGAAAAATGTGCATTATTTCATACTCACAGTGCTTCATATTTGCAAAGAAATGGATGAGTTTAATTTTCTCAACTATTTTCTGGGGTCAAGTTTGGTCTTTATAATCACACAACATCTAAAGTTTTTGTTTTTGTTTGTTTTATTCTGTTTCTGTTGTTGCTATCATTGTACATGTTGTTTCCCTGATTCCACCCGCTTTACTCAACATCAAGCCATGTTTCTTTAAGAGAGAATTTAAACTCTGGTAGAAAATTCTATACTATAATAAAAAAATTAAAATCTGACCCAGTGCATAGGATTAAGGGGACATAGAAGACAGGTACACATATATGAGCTTTAGATATTTTATTCATGTCATTATATCTAGTCTTTTCACTTAGGGTCAAGAAATCTAGAAGACAAACCTCAAGAGTAGATTTTTTGGTACATTTTTATTCAATGAAGTGAGTGGCCATGATTGTTTGGTCACAAAGCCACACAAATGATCAAACATGACTGTTTTTACTAATAAAGCCTTAGTTCAAATTCCAGTTGTTGACCATATGCGCCACAATCTTTACAAACAAAATTCTTTCTCTCAATCCTACTTTAAAATGTTCACAAAATGCATAATCAAGAAGGTTTGGGGGGAGAAACGGGGTAAGGGGAAACAAGAAAGGCTATGAATAGATGTTCAAAGTCCACAAAACTGATCAAGCCTTTGCAATCTTTTTGGAACATAATCATCATCTTCTGCTTGACTATAATGCCAGTCAGCTACACTGATACTATTTTTTTTAAATTAGCAATAGGTCCAACTACTGGAGTTGAGGAAGGAGGGGAGTGTTGAAAGTTTCAAAAGAAAGATTACTGACAGGTCAACAGGGAGGAGACAATTCTGTAATTTCACAAATGAGTAATTTCTCCTACATTTTGCATCACAGAATGTTTGGGTATCATTAGGGTCTTACGTATTTTAGTTTAAATTTGAGGGAATTAGCAAAAGTGACTAAAGTGCTACTCTCATCATTTTCAGTTAGGTGAAGAAGATAATGAAGGTGAAGAAAACCTTTAGATGAATTATTGGATCTAGTGATATGTGCCTTGTTTCTGGTTCCTTCTAGAATCCATACCTTATACATTCAACTCTATTTTTATATTTTAGTTTTTAAAAAACATTTTGGAAATTAATGGGAAAATGCCTTTAAATGACTGAAATTTATTGAAATGGTATCACCACATTTTAAAAGTAGCTATTAATGTTGACTTGAATTGGACAATAGATAGCTGACAGCTGGATGATAATAAAACACACTGAGAAACTATTAACAAAAAATACATGTGTCTGGGGGAGTTTCTTCTGTGTGAGTGGGAGAGAAGTAAATGTTGTCTTACTCAAAAACAGACTTATGGGTGTGGTGGACATTTTCTGGTTATATTGCTCAATGGTGTTACCACTGGGTATCAATTGTTGTTGTTGTTTTTTAACTTGATAATATTTCATTTTGTTCCCAATTACATGAAAGAACATTTTTTAATATTTGGGCTTTTAAAAAAGTTTTGAGTTCCAAGTTTCTTCCCTCCCTCTCCCTTCCCTGTGATGGTAAGCAATCTGATATAGATTATATTGTACAATCATGTAAAACTCTTCCATTTTAGTTATTTTATGCAAGGGGAGAGAGAGAGAGAAAGAGAGAAAGAGAGAGAGAGAGAGAGAGAGAGAGAGAGAGAGAGAGAGGGAGAGAGACAGAGAGACAGAGAGAGAGAGAGAGAGGGACGGAGGGAGGGAGAGAGGGAGGGAGGGAGAGAGAGACAGGGAGAGAGATTAAAGAACAAAGGAAGGAAGGAAGGAAGGAAGGAAGGAAGGAAGGAAGGAAGGAAGGAAGGAAGGAAGCAAGGAAGGAAGGAAGGAAGGAAGGAAGGAAGGAAGGAAGGAAGGAAGGAGAAAACTAATATGCGTGTCTATATTCAGACAACAGCTATCTTTTCTCTAGAGGTAGATAGTATTTTTCATCATGAGTCCTTTGGGGTTGTTTTGGATCATTGTATTGTGGAGAATAGCTAAGCCATTCATACTTCATCATACAATATTGCTGTCACTGTGTATAATGTACTTTTGGATCTGCTCACTTCACTTTCTTATCAGTTCATGTAAATCTTTCCAGGTTTTTCTGAAATCATCATGCTTGTCACTTCTTATAGCACAATAACATTCCATTGCAATCATATACCACAGTTTGTTTAGCCATTCCCCAATTAGTGGGAATCTTCTTGATTTACACAAAAAGAGATACTATAAATATTTGTACAACTAATTTTTTTCCTTTTTAAAAATCTCTTTGGGATGCAGACCTAGAAATGGTATTGCTGGATCAAATAGCATGCACAGCTTTATCGCCCTTTGGGCACAGTTCCAAATCACTTTCCAGAATGGTTGAATCAGTTCATAATTTCAGCAACAGTGTATTAGTGTCCCAATTTTCCCACATCTCCAATATTTATCATTTCCTTTTTTATCATATTAGACAATATGATAGGTGTGAGGTGCTATAACAGAACTGTTTAATTTCCCTTTGCCTAATCAATAGTGATTTAGAGCATTTTTTTCATGTAACTATAGATAGCTTTGATTTCTTTCTCTGAAAACTACCAGTTCATATCCTTTGACCATAATTTGGGGAATGGCCTATATACTTATAAATTTGATTCAGTTCTCTGTATAGCTGAGAAATGAGGTCTTTATCAAAGATACTTGCTACAATTTTTGTTCCTATTTTCCTCCTTTCATTGTAATTTTGGTTGTGTTTGTGCAAAAAGTTTTAATTTTATATAATCAAAATCATCTATTTTAGACTTTGAAATGCTCTATCTTGTTTGGTCCTAAATTCTTCCATTGTCCATAGATCTGACAGGTAAACTATTCCATGCTTTCCTAATTTGCTTATGGTATTACACTTTATTTATAATCATGTACCTATTTTGACCTTATCTTGATATATCATGTGAGATGTTGATCGGTACCTAGTTTCTGGCATATTGTTTTCCAGTTTTCTCAGCAGCTTTTGTCAAATAGTGAATTTTTTGTCCCAAAAGCTTTGATTTGGGGGTTTAGACACTAGATTACTATAGTCATTTGCTACAATGAATTGTGTACTTAATCTATTTCACTAATCCACCATTCTATTTCTTAGGCATTACTTGATTCTTTTGATGATTACCTCTTTGTAATACAGTTTGAGATCTTGTACTGCTATGCTACTTTCTTTCACATTTTCCCAGGGTCACATAAGTGTAGCACCAATGCAATATACGCAGCACTGATGGTGACTATGAGTATGCTGGCATAGTTCTCAATAGCAAAATATAACAGACTCTCCTTATAGAAGACAGTAGAAAACAGGAGCAAAAAATTTTATTCAGACACCAGAAAACCAAATCCCAACACTAGGAAACCAGATTCATCATAGTAACAAAGTAGTTAATACACATAGCACAGCAGAGATTCACACCATCATTTAGCCTTCTCAGAAACAAACACAAGTCTAGCTTTCTCCTTGTCTAGGTTGTCTCTTTCCCACTGTCTACCTACTCTGACTCCCAGCTTCCAGTGGTCTCTGATCCACTCTTCAGCAGGTTCCTTTCACTTTAACCCACAGGTTCCATGTGATTACATTCAGCCTAGGTGGTGGGGAAGACCTTCAAAGTACGAAAGATATTCAAATTCCCTTAGGCTTATTAAGGGGCAGGGAAGATCTTCAAATTACCACTACCATTACAATGGATACCAAGGATCTGATTTTGAATTTGAACTTAGCTCATCTTCACTCCAGATCTGGTGCTCTATCCAATGTGCCACCTAACTGCCTCTAAACTAGGTAAGTCTCTTAATGCCTTGGTGCCTCAGGCAACTCCTTTAAGGTCCAGAGCATATGGTAAGCTGTGTAATATAAGATAACTCCAATCTGTGTGAATAGAGGAGAAATAGTGAGTCTGCTTTAAAAAAGGAGGGGGAAAAAAGGAAGAAAGCATACTAATATGGTTAATTTAACAGAGAAAGAATGTTGAATGTTTAAAAAAAAGACAAATACCACAATTTCATTTGATGGTCTGATTGATCAGGACAATGTGGATCAAAGTAAAAAAACTTAGAAGCCCTGTGAGGAGACTGATTCACCTAGGTGCACGCCAAGGTGATCATCGCCTACCATTCCCCCTTGAGTGTCATCCTCATGGTCATCAACCTGACCTGATTTGAGAGTGGCTAGAAAGTCTTTGCCCCCAAACAGATCCCCCATTGTTAGCAGAGATTGTGGTGTCTGAAAATAATTACTGGCATATCTGGAATGTTTTATTAAAATTCCAGGAAACTTGGTGGCGACTTCTGGGCAATACATGAACTTAAAGGGAATAAACTTCTTGGAAATTCCCAAAGGCCAATAACTTAGTAATCTTAATGAAATATTCATAAAATATCAAGTAGGATAAGCCACACTGTACCATTCCCCTCTTTTTCCAGTTCCCTGCCTGCCTACATTGATTGTGTGATAAAATACCCCTGCCCCTGCTTCCTCTCAGACATCTTGGTGAACTGCCTTATTTGCTGGGTCTCTTTGATGACTGATTTCTAGTGGCCAGATATGCAGTCACTTTGTTTCTGTATCACTATCTCTCTCTCTGTCTCCTTTATCTGTCATTCCTTACCTCTGAATGTCTATCCCTCCCTTTTTCTTTTCTCTTCATTTCTCTCTCTCCATCTGTGTCTCTGTGCCTGTCTCTCTCAATCTGCCTCTTTGTCTATGTCTGTCTACTATTCTTCTGTCTCTATTTCTCTTTACCTGCTATCTTCTTTCTCCCCCCCAAAAGAAACATGAACAAAGGTAGTTTAATCCCCAGTTAAATGAATGTCTACTCATATGTGCTTAACTGTGAAGCACGATTAACAATATTTCAACTACAATTGAGTTATTTAATGTTGCTTAAGGTCTCTTTGTCTTTTATTGATTCTTGAGACAAGCTTGAATTTTGCATATTTTTCTCAATTGAGAAAAAAGACTTGATTGAGTTTTCAAATACTAAATAAATCAAGCTCTTCCTTTAAATTTATTAAGTTTTTTTTATTCTGTTACTGTATTGGGCTCTGGGGAATAAAAAGGAAGGATGAATTTATGTTCCTTAGGGCAATAATTCTTGACTCTTTTGAAATTGTCATCCTATTATCATACCTTTGATCTTTCAACACATCCCTCCCAAGGCCAGCGCTAGACTTCCCCCTCCCCCAACTCTTAAAAGTATTATAGAATGCTTATTCATTTTAAAACTAAAATAATACAAACATATTTTGTACAATTTTTATGACACTCCTTGACATCATTAGAGGCTGGGATGCCACAAAAACAGGGCTGGAAATTCTGTCTTAGAAAATGAAATTAAAATAATTTGTTGAATTGAAACGCAGACATTGGGAGATTGAACTATCACACAATCATTCAGTCAGTATGCATTTGTTGTCTTCTTTGTTCTAGGCAGAGTGATAGTTTTAAACTGTCCTCAGTTACCAAGTTACTGAGGTTAATTAGCCTTCAACTGGAAAATGTTTGTTTTTTTTTAAAGTGAGATCTAGCATAATTTTCCTTCTAGTCCCAGATTCTGCACCCTGATTCTTATTCACAGCCTCCACTCCCTTATCCAATTACATATGCCCACTAGTCTTATTGCCTTGAATTCCATGAGAGGTTCATTCTTTTGGGTTAGTAAGCATCCACTTTTATAGTAGCTTAGACAGGTATTTATGTGCTTACCTCAGCATTAGTTTGCTTCTCCTTAATCATCTAAGGTCATTAAAGGAATGGAGTTTGGAATGAGGAGAAGAGTGGTCCTTTCTATGGAGGTCTGGGAAAACAGTGGACAATGTCAGTTAACTGAGTCTCATGCCTCCAAGTCAGTCAGTCAATAGACATTTATTTTGTTACAGCTATGTGCCTATTACGTGCTGGGGATAAAATGGGAGGCAAACATTTCTGTCCTCAAGGATCTTACAATCTAATGGGTGAAGACAATACACAAAGATAGTTGAAAAACAAGGTGGAATAGAGGAAAGGTACCACATTTATGCCTAGGCTATCTGATTTTCACACACAATCAGAGGGTACTGATGAAGTGGGAGGTCCCAGACAGATGTGGCCTTGGTATGAGGAAGGGCTACAGAGGAGGTGAGAAAGAGAAGAGCTGAGGCAATGTATGCAAGAAAAAAAGACAAGTAGTAAAAAGCATAATCAGGGAGATATTGAATACATTTTTCCCTCCTTCTCAACATTTCCTTCAGCCCATTTCTGCAAACACATACTGAGACCAGGTTCAGTTCAGACCCAACTCTAGTGGTGAAGGTCTGGACCAAAAACATCCAAAGAGTCCAGACCTGTTCTACCAACATCTTAGACCTTGAGATTTACATCAAAGTGACTCTGGTATTTTTCATAACATTTCTCAAATAAAATATATACTTGTACAATGCCTATCATAGAATTGACCAGTTTCAGGGGAATTATATTTTTAAACGATGTTACTATTGGAAACCTCAAAAAAAAATAGAAAGGAATCACATCTACAGAATATATTCAAATTGGTCATAGGATAGTAGATTTAGTGCTTGGATTGTCTTTCTGTGCAAATAGCCCTAAACACCAAACCAACTAAACTAAGTGCTATCAATGAATTATGTATTTATATGAATGAAAATGTTTTATTGATCAAGTAAGTGTTTAACATATGTTAAAAGTATATCTTGTATCTTCAGTGGTCTGGATTTTGTCAAGCTACCAATATTCACATATATGTGTGTACATGCAAATATGAGCATTATGCAAGTACACATATGCACACATACATATGTGTATGCACATATTTGTACATGTGTGTGCATGTATTTTTTGTCTTAGTTGCACATAAAATGGATTTAAATGAGGCAGAGTTGCACAAAGTCCTCATCCTCACTCTCTCTTCCAGAGTCATCAAAGTCCAGTGGCAAGACAAAAATCAATACCTTTGGTGGATGGTTTGGGGTGCAAGTGATGACCTTGGCAACTTCAATGTTTAATCAAGCTCTAAATGTTCCACAGTGCCTGCTACACTAACCTTTGCACCAAATTGTTCTCATCTATTTGTTCTACCAGGAAGTCTTCACATGCTAAGGGTAGACACCGCCTTAACTGGCCAACAGGTTTGAGACCCCTTGATCACCCTCAACCCTGTTTAGCTTATCTGACAAAATGGTTTAACAGAGTGTGAACAGGCTACAGTTTCTTGGAGACATAGGAGATAATTAGGTGAATTAGATGTACAGCGAAGGTAGAAAGCAGCCCTGAAAAAGAACTTGGCAAGCCTTCACACCAGAGGTACAAGTCTTTCCTGAGCACACTACAACCCTGCAATATGTATATATGTATGAACACACACATGTGTGTGTATATATGTACCCACATGATATATAACCACACAGCACATGTATATTGTAATTACATGTATGTGTGATTATGTGTATGTGTAAATACATGTGTGTATATGATGTTGCATGATTATACATATACACATTTATATGCATGTGTACATGTATGTGTATGTTTAATTTCTTCATTCTGATTGTGCCAATACACAAATTAGCTTAAGAAATGTTTCGTTAATTCAAACTATCAGATTAAAAAAACCAGGTTGAATCTGCTTGAAGAACAGATTCCTAATCAGCTTTTTATCATGATCAAAATATAATTTAATTGACAGTGAGTGGTATTTAGTTAAATGGAAGAATCATATGTATCTATGTTGTGATAGGGAGTTTGTATTCCTGTCTCACTTGACCATCTCACAAGAATGATAGATAGCTAGTGTCATTGCATTTATTTATTTATTTAATTGTCTTCTTTACATCATTCATTTCCATGAGATTTTTGAGTTACAAATTTTCTTCCCATCTTCCCCCTATCCACCACCTCAGAAGAGCCATTCCATTGTATAGCCCTTACCCCAATATGCTCTCTCCTATGTCCTCCCTGATCACCTCTCTCACTTTCTGGTAGGGCAGGATGTGTCTCCCTACCCCAATGCTTGTATATCTTAATTCCCAGTTTTGTGTGATTAATAACAATTATATACATACACACATATATATTTTAACATTTGATTATAGAACTTTAAATTCTAGATTCTTTCCCTTCATCCCTCATCACCCACCCCCACTGGAAAGACAAGCAACTCAATACAGGCTGTACATGTGTAGTTACTCAGAACATCTCCACAATGGACATATTGTGA
>JAQQSW010019652.1:0-11006 GCA_028646575.1 Pseudocheirus occidentalis
TTTCTTTTGGGGATCGTTTTGAAGAGGTGATTGGTGAATTCTTTCAAGTTCTATTTTGCCCTCTATTGCCCTCTAAAACATCAGGGCAATTTTCTTTGAGGATTTCTTGAAGGATGCTTTCCAAGTTCTTTTTTTGGTCATAGGTTTCAGGGAGAACAATAATTTTCAAATTGTCCCTCCTGGATCTATTTTCCAGGTCAGTGGTTTTTTCAAGGAGATATTTCACATTGCTTTCTATTTTTTTTCGTTTGTTTGTAGCTGTTTAATAGTATCTTGGTTTCTCATAAAGTCATTAGATTCCATTTGTTCCACTGTATTTCTGAAGGAATTATTCTCTTCAGAATGCTTTTGAGATTCTTTTTCCATCTGAGAAATTTGACTTTTTAAGGCATTCTTCTCCTCATTGGATTTCTGGGCCTCTTTTGCCCTTTGAGTTAATCTATTTTTTAAAGTGTTGTTTTCTTCAGTCAGGTTGTTGACTCTCTTTTCATGATTTTCTTGAATCATTGTCATTTCTCTTCCCAATTTTTCCTCCACTTCTCTTATTTGTTTTTCAATGTCCTTTTTCAGTTAACATATAGCTTCTAAGCATTCTTCAAGTGCCTTGGAAGCATTTGGTGTGGGAGTTCTTACTGTGTTGTCTTCCTCCCGTTTCATGCTTTGATCCTTTTTGTCCACAAAAATGTAGCCTAGAGTTTTATTGCTGTTCTTATTTTGCTTCTTTTTCCTCATGTTGGCCAGTCAATTAATTGCTTGATTTTTCTTGCTCTGTGGAACTCTGTTTCCAGGAGGGAAAGCTATGTTCCAAATTGCTGGGGTTTTCCTAGCTGCCGGAGCTATTAGGGGGATGTTGCAGCCTCCCCTAGCTTTGGCTTAATGAAAGCACTCCCCAGGACCACCACCCAAGACCATGATCTGGATCCAGGCTGCTCAATGCAAGAGCACTTGGTGCTGATTCATGTGTTCATCCCCCCTGCGGGATCCACAGGCCAGGGTCTCTGAAGCACCCCAGTGGGGGAAGTTGCCAGTTACAGCAGTTTCTGCCCTTCCCACAGTGCTTACTTTCCCTGGGGGTAGATTGGCCAAACTGCTTTTCGTCCCCCAAATTTAGCTTGAAAGTTTCACTCACTTTCACTGACCTTTAATCCTGGCTTATGCAGATTCCTCTAGGTGCTTGAGATCTTCTCTGAAGTAGACTCACACTGTGGCTTGGGAGGCTTGGCTCCTCCCAGTTGCCCTGGAACCTGTGTGCGTGGTGGTTTCAGGCTGGGCTGGTCTCCCAGGCCTGCAGGCCTCCGGGGATGATCCCCTCCTGCTGTGGTGCCTTTCTATAATCCCTATTTTTCACACCTCGGTAGATGTGGCAAGTCTGTAGATCTTCTTTCTTGTAGATTAATTGTGGCTCGGCTCCTTCTTACTGCCCCAGGGCCTGTCCACAGTTTCAGATTCAGGCTGGGCTGGCCTCAGCCCATGTCCTTTCATGATGATCCCCTGCTGCGGAGCTGCCTTCCGTAAGAGATATGTTTTCTGTATTTTCTGGGTTTGAGAGTCCTAGAATTTGTCTGGAGTCATATTTTCATGGATATTTAGGGTGGCTGCATGGGAGCTGTGGGACCTTGCTTTAATGGTATTTGGAAGGGTTTCTGGGAAATCTTAGGCAAGCTCCTGCCTTTACCATCTTAGGTCTGAACCCCTAAAAGAAAATCTCATTAGTTTAAAATTAATGTTAAAATTATTTTTGCATGTAATTTAGAAAAATAAAATTAACATAAACACAATCCTTAATCTTAGAAATGAGAAACTGGGAATGGTATAAAGTAAAATACATTTTTGATGGCCTTTTCCTACCCTATTTATATCTATATATAACTTCAAGGGATATTGAAGTTTTGCTCCATTGAATGGGAATGAGGAGGTTGTTCAGCCAAAAATCCAAATTTCCATACAATATTGAATATTCAAAGATTTTAGGTGCTTTTAGATTTCAAATGCTAAAGTCATTTCATATAATGTCCTTCAGCTCTCTCCATTCCTCAAACCTCCTCAACATAATTAACCCCCAAATTCTATCTTTTCCTCCAGCCACAGAAATCCTGCCTAACACTAATTGCTATGTGCACCTTAAATCACATTTCTTCCAGCATTCTCCAAGACCCTGTATCAGCACACATCCCTTCTTTCCCATATATTCTAATTATATTTTGTCATCTATGTATAAACATGTTCATTCTTGTGTATCTATAAAAATCTGGTTATTTGTTGTCCTTTGAAAAGGATCAAAATGACTTCACTAGGTATAGTATGTCCAACTATGGCTGATCAGCCCAATATAAGATCAAAAGGCTCAACTGCTGGTTGGCACAAAAAATCAATATGAATATTTGAAGTGGACATTTCTCTAAATTCTTATGTCACCTTTCTTTTGAGCTATTATAATTCCATTTTGCTCAGAGAACACAGTGTCTTTTTTCATACATGTGATACATGCTGGACAGTCCTTGGCTAATGTTTCCCATGTCATTCAATCAATTCCAAAGTTCTTTAGAGACAGAGATTGAGAGTATCCTCCTATCTCTTCTATGTGAATGCTTACTTTGTGTGAGTTCTCCACAAAATAGTCTTTTAGGCAAGAGTATGTTTAGCATTCAAACAGTAATGGCCAGCTCATTGGAGTTACACTCTCTGAAGAAGAGTTAGAATGCTTAGCAGTTCAGCTAGATAAAAGATCTCAGTTTCTTGTATCTTATCTTTCCTAGTGATCTTAAGAATTTTTTAAAGACAATTCAAATGGAGGTGATTCAATTTCCTGACAAAGTTCTAGGAGACTGCCAGTTTTCATAGGTATGCACCAATGAGGTCAGCAGAACAACTCTGTAGACCTGCAGTTGATTAGGTAGTCTAATACTTTTCTCTCACACTTTCCTTTGCAGCCTCCCCCAAACACTGAGCTAGGTCTGGCAATGTAGTCATCCACCTCATCATCTATGTGCACATCTTCAGGAAGTATACAGTGAAGGTAAATGAACTTAAACAGAGGTTTCAATATTTCTCCATTTGTTGTAACCAACGAAGCCACATATGGATGGTGTGGTGCTGGCTGGCAGAAACCCTGTATTTCCTTGATGTTGATTGTTAGGTGAAAATTTGGCACAAGAAGAAGAAATTTTATCCACACTTGGTAGCATCTCAGCTGCAAAGGCTGCATTGCATATACAGTCATCAGAGAAATGAAAGTCATGCACCAGTTCTCCTTGTACTTTACTTTTGGATTGTAGCCTTTTCAGGTTAAATAATTTACCATCAGTGTAGTAGTAGACTTTGATGCCATTTTTGTTCTCATTGAAGGCACCTGATAACATTGCTGAAAATATAATACTAAAAAGCATGGGAGTGAGCATACAGCCTTACTTCATTCTATTTGTGCCTGGGAAAGTGTGACAATATCATGCATTATCCAGAACCTGAGCAAGGATGCCATCATGAAACTGATGTATAAAACTCATGAACTTCTCAGGCTCTCAAATTTTGCTATAATAGACATGCCTTCATGACTGACACTATTGAAAGCATTGGTCAGATTGACAAATGTGTACAAACCAGTTTTCTACTCCTTGCATTTTCACCTGAAGTTGTCAGCCAGCAAGCACCATATCAACTACTCATCTTTCAGAAGCTACACTGACTCTCAGGTAGATAACCATCTTTCATGTGAAGGACTATCCTATTAAGGAAGACTCTGAAAATATTCTTGCCAGCAATCACAAAGAACCCCACTGCCACACCCACCACCCCCTGTGATTGTCACAGGAAAATGTATTTCCTTTACCTTTACAGAGATAACAATGAAAGTATCCTTGAACTCCTGAAGGATAATTTCCTCCAGCTATACAACCTGGAAAATATTAGTCAGCTTTTGTGTGAGCAGAGGACCTCCTGCCTTGTAAATCTCACGTAAAATAGAATCATTACCAGTTTCTTTGCCACATAAGAGGAGCCTTATGGCATTTAAAACCTCTTCTTCAGCTTGACTAGAGAGAAATGAACTTCAGCTTGAGGTATACAGTGAATTGTTTCATCACTGAATGATGATACTCCATTGAGAACATTATGGAAGTGTTCAGCCATCTCTCATTTTTAGGGCACCTTTTCTTGCCCCTTCTTCATGTCAGGAGGTGAGGAATGTATTTCATCAAAAAGACTATTCAGACACCCAGGGAGCTGCCAAATTTCACTGCTGCTTCAGTACAGTGCGAAGATCACTCTATGGCCTGGGCTGCTTTTATGCATGATTGTGATTACATTATGCAATGTATTCATACTCACTACTTCATCACTTGCTGACCACCACAAGAATTTTGATATAGGTAAAAATGATAAAATGGTATGAGTGACGTCTTTTGATTCACATATGAGTTGAATTTAAGTGAATTAGGGTTGTGTGAAGCTCTTGGTCTCACTCTCTCCTCCACAGTAATCTCCAGTGGCAAGACAGTTAGGATGACTAGTGTTGGCTCAGGATACAATGCATGACTTTGGCATCCTCAATATTTCACTAAGCTCTATGTTTTCCACAGCACCTGCTTCAGCCAACTTCATGGATGTTAGAACAAATTGTTCTCATCCACTCATTCTGCTAGGGGAAGCCTTCACATGCTTGGGGTAGATGCCCTGTTAAATTTTAGAAGGATGTGAGACCCCTCAGTTACCCTCAAACTGTTTTACAGGTGTGTGGCTGCTACACACACTACAGTTTCTTGGAGCCACAGGTGAAATTTGGGTGAATTTGTTACACACCAAAGATGGAAATCAGCCTTGAACAGAGCTCAGCCATTCCCACACCAGAGGTAGTAGTCTTCCCTGAACACACCCTATGTTTCACCCTATAAGTCATCTTGATCCTCTACTAATCTTCATCTTACCCAGATTTTGTTCCAATTATTCTACTTCATTGCTTCATTTCTTGAATACAATATACTGGATATCTCCAAGTCATCATTATATACTGTCACTTGACCCTCTTTGATTAGGGCTACCATCCCCATTGCTCAACTAAAGTTTCTCTATCATATATGATGAGTGACTTCCTAAGCATTAGATCTGATGAACCTTTTCCAAATTTCTTCCATTAGCTCTTTGCAGCTTTGGACATTGCCGTTCTCTCTAATCAGTCTTTAAAAATTTATTTTATTTTCAAGTTATGGAATAAAACAAAAAATCATCAAGGAAAACTGCCCTTACATCCTAGAACCAGAGGGTAAAATAGAAATTGAAAAACATCACCAATCACCTCCTGAAAGACGTTCCAAAATGTAAACTCCCAAGAATATTGCTGACAAATTTCATAGCTCCCAAGTAAATTAGAAAACAGGGAAACAAAAAGAAAGAAATAATTAAAATATTGTGAAGTCACAGTCAGTATTACACAGGATTTAGCAGCTTCTATCTAAGGAATACGGTGGAATGGAATGTGATATTCCTTTAAAAAAAAAGGATCTAGGATTAAAACCAAAATGGGGGAGGGGAGCCAAGATGGCAGAGTAAAAGCAAGAACTTAACTGAGGCCACACCCCAATCACCTAAATTTCCTGTAAAATTTACTCTAAACAAATTTAATGCTACAGAACCTACAAAATGAAAGAGTAAAACAAACCTACCACTAAAGGCAGATCTGCAGGCCAACAGGAAGGGTCTGTTTCACTGGACTAGGAATGAAGCACAGTCCTGCATGGACCACACCAGCACAAACTGGCAGCATAGACCAGCAGAGCAGATTTCTGGGGATTGAATCACTGGCAACTGTGGTGGTTTCCAAACTTCTCAACCCATAAATGCCAAAGAGAAAACAAAATGTGAGAGAGGAAACCATGTTGAACCTCAGTTAGAGTAGAGTGTGGTGCTGGCCCCTGGACCTGGAGTGCCAGAGGTGGCAATGGCTGCAGATGCTAAGGCAGTGGATGCTTCATGAGCTCCCAGTCCACAGATAGTGAGGGGACCACACTGACTGCCCAGAGGGCAAATGCAAGAATCTCTTTGCTGCAGTTAAGGCAGGATTGTCTTGCTTTGACCCATTTGGATCTGAATCAAAACCCTGGGTAGTGGTCCGGAGGTGAGGAGTGTTGGTGTGGCAGGGCTTGTTGAGGCTCTGGAGAAAGAGTCCTCTTCACTGTCCTGAGACAGGTGACTAGGAGAAGCTCTGATGACAGCTGCAAAAACCCTAGTAATTTTAGAAATAGCACTCTCCTCTCTGGAAGCAGAGCTCTACCTTGACAAAGTGTTAGAAAGTCAAATAGTTGGCTAGAAATATGATCAAACAGAGGAAGGGAAATCTGACTATAGAATTATTTTTTGTTAACAAAGATGATCAAAACAGAACCAGAAGAAGAAAACAAAGTCAAAACTCCCACATCAAAAGCCTCTAAGAAGAATGTAAACTGATTGTAGGCCATGAAGGACCTCAAGAAGAATTTTGAAATTCAAGTAAGAGAAGTAGAGGAAAAATTGGGAAGAAATAAGAGAGTGATATAAGAAAAATATGAAAAAAATGAGTGAACAACTTGCTAATGGAAACTCAGAATTTTACTGAAGAAAATAACAACTTAAAAATAGATTAAAAGTAACTCAAATGGCCAAAGTGGTCCAAAAAGCTAATGAGAATAATGCTTTAAAAAGCAAAATTGGCTACATGGAAAAGGAACTTCAAAAGCTTGCTGAAGAAAATAATACCTTCAAAATTAGACTTGAGCAAACGGAAGCCAATGACTTTAAGAGAAATCAAGATTTTATAAAACAGATCCAAAAGAAAGAAAAAATAGAAGGCAATGTAAAATAACTCATTGGCAAAACCACTGACTCAAAAATAGATCTAGGAGAAATAATTTTAAAATTATTGTACTACCTGAAAGCTATAAAAAAAAGAGCCTAGACATCATCATCTTTCAAGAAATTATCAAGGAAAACTGCCCTGATATTCTAAAACTAGACGGTAAAATAGAGAATTCATAGATTGTCTCTTGGAAAAGTTCCCAAAAAGAAAACTGCTAGGAATGTCATAGTCAAATTCCAGAGTTCCCAGGTTGAGGAGAAAATATTTCAAGCAGTCAGGAAGAAACAAATTGAGTATTGTGGAAACACAATCAGGGTAACACAGGATTGAGCAGCTTTTGCTTTAAGGGATAAAAGGGCTTGGAATACAATATTCTCAGGATCTAAGGGACCAGGATTTTAACCAAGAATCACCTACCCAGGAAACTGGGTATAATCCTTCAGGGAAAATAAGGATATTCAATCACATAGAGGACAGTCAAGCCTTCTTAATGAAAATACCAGAGCTGAACAGAAAATTTGACTTTTAAATACAAGAATAAAGAGAAGGATGAAAAGGAAAGAGGAATCACCAGGAACTCATTAAAGTTGGACTGCTTACTTTCCTACATGGAAAGACTAAGGGAATACACATACATATGTTTGTGTATGTATATGTAGGTAACTATATGTAGGTGTATATATACATATATTTGAATGTATAGGTAGGTGTATGTGTCTATATACATGTGCGTGTATATCTGTCTACAAGTATACATAGACAGAGGGTACAGAGTGAGTTGAATATGAAGGGAAGATGTTTTAAACACAAAATTAAGAAATGAGAGAGAAAAATATTTGGAGAAGGAGAAAGGGAGAGATAAAAGAGGGTAAATTATTTCACATAGAAGAGGCAACAGAAAACTGTTACAATGCCGGGGAAGATCAGGGAGGTGAAAAGGAATGAGTCAATCCTACTCTCATTAGATTTGCCTTAAGGAGGGAATAACATACACATTCAGTTGGGTATCTTACCCTACAGGAAAGTAGGGAGGAAGGGAATAAGAGGGGGAATAATAGAAGGAAGAGCAGACTTGGGGAGAGGGTAGTCAGAAGCAAACACTTTTGAAAAGGGACAGAAGAAAAAGGAGAAAACAGAGTAAATGGGGGTCAGGATAGGATGGAGGGAAATATAGCCCTTCACAATATGACTACTATGGAAATGTTTTGCATAACTACTCTTGGGTAACCTATATTGAATTGCTTGTCTTCCTATTGGGGGTGGGTGATGAGGGAATAAGGGAAAGAATCTTTAACTCAAGGTTTTAAAAACAAATGTTAAAAATTGTTTTTACATGCAACTGGGAAATAAGATATACTGGCAATGGTGTATAGAAATCCATCTTTCCCTATAAGAAAGTAAAGGGTAAGGAAATAAGGAAAGGGATGGGGGGCATATAAGAGAGAGAAGATAGGGAAAAGGCATATTCAGTATTGTGTCAT
This sequence comes from Pseudocheirus occidentalis, assembly GCA_028646575.1. Lineage (NCBI taxonomy): Eukaryota > Metazoa > Chordata > Mammalia > Diprotodontia > Pseudocheiridae > Pseudocheirus > Pseudocheirus occidentalis. The sequence goes on from JAQQSW010019652.1 coordinate 8,305, forward strand.
CTTGGTATGGGGGTAGGTAGAGGAGAGATTGGGAGAAAATTTGTAACTCAAAATGTTGTGGAAATTAACATTGTAAACTAACTAAATAAAAAAGCAAACAAACAAACAAACAAACAAACAACTAAATAAATAAATAAATAAATATTTGTTGGAAAATAATTGATACAAGGAAAAAAACACCCTTCAGCAAAACTCAGTATAATACATTAGGGGCAGAAGTGAATATTCAATGAGATAGAGGATTTTCAAGCATTCTTGATGAAAATACCATAAGAATAAGAAAAAAAATGATTTTCAAATACAAGTTGCCAGAAAGCAGGAAAAGTTAAGCAGGAAAGAGAAATCTTAAGGAATTGAACAAGGTTAAAATGTTTATATGCCTACATGTGAATATGATAGTTTTAACTCTTAAGAGTTTTATCCTTACTAGGGAAGTTAGAACAAGTACATATATATAGAGAGAGGGCATGGGTGTGAATTGAATATAATGGGATGATATCTAAAAGACAAAAAAAGGGATGAAAATGAAGAGTGCACTGGACGAAAGTGAAAGGAAGAGGTAGAGTAGGGTAATTTATCTCATATAACAGAGATGGGAAAGACATTTTACAATGAATGGGAAGAAAGGAGAAAATCCTTGAACCTTACTTTCATTGTAATTGGTTCAAAGAATAACATAGACAATCAATTTGGTATAGAAATCAGTCTTACCCAACAAGAAAGTAGAAAAGGGAGAGGAAAAGAGAAAAGGTAGGGCTCATTGCAGAGAGATCAGATTGGGAGAGGTGGTAGTCAGAAACCAAACACTTTTGAGGATAATTGGGCAAAAGAGAGAGTAGGATAAATGGAGGAAATATAATGGAGGGAAATATACAATGAGTTAAAAAAATAAATGATTTTTTTTCTGGCATAGGACTCATTTCTGAAATAAACATAGAATGAGTCAAATTTATAAAAAAAAAATAGGAATCATTCACCAATTGGTCAAAGGATTTAAATGGGCAGTTCTCAGACAAAGCAGACAAAGCTATCTATAATCATATGTTAAAAAAATCTTCTAAAATATTACTGATTACAGAAAAGGGTCAAAACACAAACTCAGAAGAACATTTATGACTGTGCTTTCAAGTGTTTTTAATGGTAATGTGTGCTTTATTTTATCAAAACTTTTTTTCTGTCTCTATTGAAATAATCATGTACTTTTTGTTGTTTTGTTATTGATATGGTCAATTTTGCTCATAGAAGGATTTTGGTAGACTTCTATCTAATTGTTTTTTCGAAATGTTAAAATAGGATTGGAATTAATTTTCTTAAAATGTTTGATAGAATTTGCTGGAAAGTTAATCTACTGTTGTTTTTGTTTTTCCCCTTAGGGAGCTAATTTATGGTTTGTTAAATTTCTTTTTCTAAGATGGGATTACATAAGTGTTCTCTTTCCTCCTCTGTTAATCTGGGAAATTTGTATAAATTGTAAATATTCATTTATTTCATATAGATGATCAATTTTATTGGCTAATCATTGGGCAAAATTCTCATAATAATTGCTTTAATTTCACCTGGAATTGGTTGTTGATTCATCCTTTTCATTTTTGATATGGGCAATTTGCTTTTTTCTTTTTAATCAGTCAATGATTTATTTATTTCATTGCTAATTTTCTCAGAAAACTATCTCCTAGTTCTGGATATTTGTTATGTTTTTCTGTCATTTTTGTTAATTGCTTCTCTGATTTCTATTTTGTGTTTTTTTGGGGAAAATTTATTATTTTTTAAAATTTTCTAATTTTTAATTACATAGTTGAGTTGCTATTTTTATTAATTTCTCCCCCTTTCATTATTGTACACATTTAGACATATACATTTTCCCTAAGTACTGCTTCGTCTACATTCTGCAAATTTGGGTATGTTGTCTCATTATTGTCCTTATCTTTAATAAAATTACTGATTTTTCTGTTCTTTTTTCTTTGAGCTACTCCTTTAAAATTATGTTATTTACCTTTCAATTAATTTTAATTTAGGCTTCAAAGATATTATATTGAGTGCGATTTGTACAACATTATGGAAAGAAAAAGATACACTCAATATCTCTGCTTTAATGTATTTGCTTGTAAGATTTTTATGACCTAATACCTGGTCACTTATTTATAAGATATCATAAGTAGCTGAGAATAGGAATATTCCTTTCTATTTTCACTAAATACATTCTAAAGGTGAGACAGAGTGGATTGTGGAGTAAAGGGATTTCCCTAAAACTCCTCCAAATGCCTTTTAAAATGACTCTAAACAAATTCTAGAGTAGAAGAATCCACAAAAAGACAATGTGAAACATATTTCCTGCCCCAAAGTCAGAAGCAGTCCAGTGCAAGCCATGCTAGAAGAGACCTTGTCCCAGTGAACCCAGAGCAGGCCCCAAGGCAACAGAATCAGTCACAGCAGTTGCTCTTTCCAGACTTCTTAGCCCACAGATGCCAAAGACAACTTATAACATCAGCAGGAAAGGTCCATCACACCTGAATCAGAGTGAACTGCAGTCTGGCGTGTGAAATGGTGATTAATTTGTTTGATCAGATGTTAAGTAGATCCTAGTAACCTAGTGTTAAGTATAGAAATCTGTCCATTGGTGAAAAGGTGTGAATTCCCAGAACTCTGTCCATTGGTTAGAAGGTGTGAATTTCCCTGTGACTTGGAAGAATGCTATTGGCTGA
>JAQQSW010019653.1:0-11006 GCA_028646575.1 Pseudocheirus occidentalis
TTTTTTTTTTGAAATTTTATGTCTAAGCTCATAGCTTTCAGGGAGTCTAATAATTCTTAAATTATCTCTCCTCCATATACTTTCTGGGCAGTTGTTTTTCTGATGAAATATTTCACATTTTCTTCTATTGTTTCATTCTTTTAACTTTGTTTAATTTTTTCTTGATGTCTCATGGAGTCATTAGTTCCTACTTCCTCAATTCTAATTTTTAAGGATTTTCTGCAGTGAATTTTTGAACCTCTTTTTTCCATTTGGCTTATTCTGCTTTTTAAGGGGTTCTTTTCTTCAGAGAATTTTTTGTGCTTCTTTTTTATTATCTAGTTATAATTTTCTTGTGTCACTCTCATTTCTTTTCCCAATATTTCCTCTACCACTATTATCTCTTGCCTTAACTCTTCTAAGAATTCTTGCTAGGCTTGGGTTCAATTAGAATTTTCATTTGAGGGTTTGCTTGTAGCTATTTTCACATTGTTGTCTTTTTCTGCATTTCTCTCTTTGTCTTCTCTGCCACCATAGTAGCCTTTTATGGTCAAGTTGTTTCTGTTGCTTTGCTCATTTCTTGACTTTGACTTTATGCTGAAGTTGGGTTCTGTTCACCTGTGGATGGGGTGGCACTATCGTAAGCTTCACGCTCTTTTATGCTACTGTTTTCAGAGCTACTTTGGGGGGGGGTCTACAAGTTTTTGGTGCTTCCAAGGTGACATGCTAGAGAGAGAGGTGTTGTCACTGCTTTTCTCGTCTACACTCTGATGTTTATCCAGGAAGGACCCATGCTTCCCTGTAGCTGCAAGTGCTAGTTCTTTTGGCCATAGAACTGTGACCAGGCCTGCTACTCCCTTGTGACTGACCACAAGCACTCCTCTTCATCCTATAACTGCAATGTAGCACTGCATATGGGCAATAGAGTTGCCTATCAGTGCGAACTACACCCAGTGCCAACAATGGGTCCCCTGTAATTTCTTTCCAGCTAGTTCTCTGCCTCTTCTCCTTTACTATCCTTGGGCTATGAGCTCCCAAAGCTAATTAATGCTACTGCTGCTATTGCAAAGCTCCAAAGCTCACAGCTGTTGCTGCTGTGTGCACTTCGGACCAGCACCCACCTGAGAGTCACAGACCTTTTCTGCTGACCTCCTAAATGGTCTTGGCTAGAAAAATATCTTTTACTGACCTTTTGTTGGCTCTGCTGCTCCAAAATTTGATTTGAGGAGTTATTTTAAAGGTGTTTGCAGGGGAATGTTGGGAGACTTCAACTGGATTGCTACCTGTATTCTGCCATCTTGGCCCTACCCCTCTGTTGTAGTTTTCAAAATGAGTACTTACCTGTATTTGTCTGGAACAAAACCAGTTTTGAATAGTTTGAGGTAGATCTAAAAATATATACTTCGTATGTCTGTATTTTTGCAGTTCTAAATATATAGTAGGTTGTAAGTTCTTTGAAGGCAGGGATTATATTGCTTTTCATCCTTGTATTTTTCTAGTCCCAATCATAGTAGATGGCATACAGTAAAAGCTTAATAAATGTTTGCTTTGCATATGATTGCCATTGTTCAGATGCTCCATTCCAATTAAATGTTTTGAAAGAGCTCATCCTTTTCATCAGGGAGAAGAAATGGGTTCGTTGACTTATTCAATGGTGGCTAGACAATGCAGCAGATAGACCACCGGTTCTATTGCCAGGCAGATTGGGGTTCAAATCTAGCCTTAGCTGTGTGAGGCTTCCTAGCTTTCTGACCCTGAGCAAGTCGCTTAAACTCTGTACTTCACTTTCATGATCTGTAAAATGAGCCTAATGATAGTGCCTCCCTCCCAAGGTTGCTAGGAGGACCAAACGAGATTATATTAGCATAGCACTTTGTAAACCTCAAAGAACTCTGCACATACTGGCTGTTGTTATACCACATATGTGTGAACCAAGTTATTAGGCCTGGGAATGCAGAGACAGACATGAAATCACTCTGGTTTCCCCTCCTCAAGGAGCTTTCATTCTATTGGGGAACATAAGGAAATAGGGGTGTGCTCGAGCCAGCAACTACTGGCTCAGAGGAGTGGATTGTCACGTATTTAGTCTGAGTGCTTATACCTAGAAATCAGTCAATGTTAGAAATCAGGGCTTGATTTTCAAAAATTGTTTAGACTTAAGAAAATGATAGAGAAAATGTTCATAATAACACAAATTAACTTTAAAAGTTTGTATTTGATTACAATTTTTTTCCTGGAAAATTGGCTAATATTTATGTTCACATGCCTACATGCAGTATGTGTATATGCACACACACATGCATGTGTGTATATATGTATGAATATATGCACATATGCAAATACACTCATAAACATGTATGCATGCAATGTATGTGTGTATACAGACACAATTCATACATACATATTTGCTTTGATGTGTGTATATGTAGATAACATACATACATGCATATATATATATGTACACACACATATATGTATTTGGGGGGGGGAAACATTGAGTGTTAAACTTGGGCAAGGCAGGGGGCAGAGGCAGAGAAGAGGATATAAGAAAATATTTCTTATAGGAGATGGCACCTGAACTGAGCCTGGGTAAAAGCTATGGATTCTTAAAAGCAGAGGTTTATTCCAAGCATCTAGGACAGTCTCTAAAAAAAGCATGGAGATGGGAAATGGGATGTTCAATTCAGGGAACAGCAGGCAGTTTTGTTTGAAAGTAATGCACAGCAATGTAAAAATACATCTGAAAGTGCAGGTGAGAGTCAGATTCTAGAAGACATTAATTGACAGGTTGAGGAGCTTGTAGTTTTTCTGGAATGAATAAAGAACACAGAAGATATTTGAAACAGAGAGGTGACATGACTGGAACTGTGTTTTAGGAATATTACTTTAGAAGCTATGTAAAGGCAGGATTGAAGATTGGAGAGACTAGAAAGATGGAGACAAATTAGGAATCTGTTGCAATAATTCAGAAAAGAAGTGAACATGGCATGAGCCAAGGTAGTTGCTGTATATATATAGAGAGAGGGAAACAGATGTGACAGATGTGGTGGGAATAGAATCAACAAGACTCTTTCCATTCTTTTGCACTAACAGAAACCTGTGTAATACCTTGTTGCAATAATTAACTCATTATAGACCTAGGGACAGTATAATTGTCCTTCAGGTCTCAATGATCCCCTTGTTTGTTGCTTTTAGGTATTTCTATTAAACTAGAAGTTAGGAGTACAATCACAAACACTTCAGGCCTCCAGTTAGGAAAATTCCTAGTCAGTGGTTTGGCTCTCTGCCTTAATTTACATTTATATCTGTCTCCAGCTAACTAATCCCTGACTTTTTTGTGACTGAGGCAAAATTCAAGTTACTAGAAACATTTGCCTAAAGGAGGAGCAGAGTGTATGATAATGTCTGTCAAGAGGCAAGAAGACTCATCTTCATGATTTCAAATCTGGCCTCACTGGGCAAGTCACTTCACTCTGTTTGCCTCAGTTTCCTCATTTGTAAAAGGAGCTAGAGAAGGAAATGGCAAACCACTGCAGTATCTTTGCACCAGTTTTGCAAGAAAACACCAAATGGGGCTGTGAAGAGTCAGACATGATTGAAAAATGACTCAATAACAACACAAGGAAGGGAAGTTGGGGGGAAAAAGCTGATATTTTAAAGACTCTCCCTCGGTCCTTGAAGAAGTAGTCATGATGGAAGCTTTCAATAGGACTTTGTTGCCTGTTGGATCAATCGCCCTTCCCATCTCTCCTTTCTAAGCCACAATTCAGTTTTCTATTTTTTGTTGCCCTTGGGCTGCCAATTCTTTCTGACTCACTCTGGATATCCCTACTCCTTCCTCTCATCTGCTGGACCCTCAAAGTTACTCCTCTGCTCTGAACTAGGTCCTCCTTTCATATACACTCCTAAGGGTTAAGGGAACATACTTCCTGTCTCCCCTACTTGAGGCATCTTTGATTCAAAGTGATGTAGAAGCTTTGTTCAATATAGTGAAAAGTCTAGAGGTATTCTCACCTGAAAATAGGATCAGGGGTTAGCATCTTGACCCCCTTCCTTTAAATGCATGGGGTGGGAGTGATTCAATTGATTTACTCAACTCCCACCTGCCTTTCTCCAGAAAGCACTTCATTTTTTGCCACCATCTCCAGTAGGGGCCACATATCTTATGCCACCTGGACACATTGGACCAGAGGGAAACATACTTCTTGCTCTTCATGCTACTTCCAGACTGTCCCTTTGCCACTATCAGTAAGCAATTTCTACTTTGAGGTTCACTATATCCATATGTTTCACCTGGTTCAGATTCTTATTATAATCATCAAACAGCCTCTAGCTAATTCTCCCAATAGGAGATAGCCTTTCTCATCTGTCCCTCATAGCCCTAACTGCTAAAATGGAAGGAGGGATAAGAGTAGAACTTGTTGAGTCATTTCTGGTTCTTCTTGATCTCTTTTGGGATTTTCTTGGCAAAGATACTAAAGTGGTTTGCCATTTCCTTCTCCATCTCATTTTACAGATGTGGAAACTGAGACCAAAAAGATAAAGTGACTTGTCTAGGGTCACACAGCTAGTAAGTGTCTAAGGTCAAATTTGAACTCAGGAAGATGAGCTTTCCTGACTCCAGGAGCAGCACGCTATCTATTACGCCAACTTGCTGCCCCTGAGCATTTACATGGTCCGTAATTGTGTTGTATATTGTTAGTGCTCACCCCACAGCCGGGCTATAAGCATGAGGCACTTTCATATCCTTTTTAGCACCTAATGTAGTGCAGGGCTCCTAGAATGTATTTGATGCTTATTTCTTGACTAAACACTTTTGTATAAAATTTTCTAGTTTTCTAAGTATATTCCATCCTGTCTTCCTCTATAAGTTGGTATCTTGAAGGCCTAGGACTTCTTCCTTGCCACTCCTGCAAACAGTCCCTTGTGCTTAGTAAGGATTTCCCTATTTGACTCTCACCCTCAATCTATCTTTCCTTCACTACCTAATTTAGGTAGCCATCTACCCACTTGCTCCTTCATCTCTTATTTGCTCTTTTCACTCATGGATACTCAAAAGAAAAAGAGTTTGACTGAGGAGTAGAAAAAATAATCTAAAGAATATAAATAGGAAAGATAGATATAGGACTGAAGAAAGGATGGGTGAGGGGGTGGAGCAGAAAAGAAAAAAATCCAGTCATGGACAATTTGCAGAGGGGAAACCAGTAGAGAAGAGAGGGTTTACTACATGGGGGGTAGTGAATCCAGTGGGATCTCACTGAAGATACCTTTTTATCAGTTGCTCAATACCCAGAATCTGATTTCCTTCCAAAAAGAAAATCAGAAACTTTCTCTCAGAATAAAGCATTCCCTTATTTGAGTAAGAAAGGAACATTAAGTAGCCTTTACGTGCCGAAGTACCTTACAACTCATGATCTCAGATCTACAAGTGTAGAAGTGGTTTCTAAAAAGTTGGGGTATTGTTTTTGAAATTGCAAAATATGAGAAGTTCTCATTTAACTGATCACATTTGGGAAGGTTTTTCTACATATGTGGATTTTTCAGATAAGCTTTGCCTCTTGAAGTACCAATAAAAAACACCCACTTAAAATCAAAATTTTCCTAAAACTATATTTGTTATTAGAATAAATAGATGAATATAATCTAACCTCTTTTTAAAGGCAAGATCATCGCTAGTACCAATTTCACTATGCTGTTAAAAAACAAAAGTAATGCTCTCATGGTTACTGTTAATACTATTTGCTCCTACACTAGCTAGTCCCAGATGCTGAGCTTTTCAAATGTTTCTCTCTCCCTTTATAATTTTTCTGTATCAATCTGTCAGCTGCTTTTGCATATCTGTAGAATCAACAGAGTTGTCATGAAGATCAAACAAGATGATAAATGTGTAATGTCCCCTAGTGGCTCCCTACCCCCACTTAGGGCATGCTCAGTCAGCATTCCAGTCAGGTACATTCACTTCTTCTCTCCTCTCCACCCCACCCCACTTCAGATAACATATGTGCACTGTTTCCTGTCAGCCATTATGAATCAGGGCATTGTACCATGTAATGATGATAAGTCCTTTAATTGTCTGCTGAGGCAGAAGTCTTTGGATACACTAAATGGGCAATCTGCTCCTCAGGCCCCTTCTTCCTGCTAGCTTTGAAGCATGGGACTGGGACAGGGCTTTCTGGAGAGTCACGTGGGAGAGGATAGCTTATTTGCTCTTTCTTTAGCCCCAAACCTGAGCACATATTCTACCTGGGGTGGGTCCCTTGTATCTTCCTTCTTTTGCAGAAGGCCTTGTTAGAGCTAAAAATGGAACTGGTACTCCTTTTCCCCCCCATTCTGTACCCAAGTAGAGGGCATCAGCAAGATGAGGCTGTTCTTGGAACAACTGTGGCATCAATAGCAGCAGAAACAAATGGGCTGCAGAGACAGAGAGACAGGGAGACACAGAGAGAGAGAACCAGAAGATGACAAGTGGCTGTTTGATCAGACAATGTGAGTAGAGGTGAAAATGTAAAATTGTTAATTAGCAGTCTTGTAAACACTGTGTTCCAACAAGGCTTAAGTATTGGCCTCCCAGATAACTGGTTACTGAATTGGGTTCTAATCCTCTGTAATGTACCCTGTGATCTTGTTTCTGTTTGGGAATGAAAGGATCTGCTCTGTACCAAATTTATATTATCAATTGGATACATCCTTACTGCCCCCTTTGGTGGGAATAAATTGTAGACTAGGACCAAAGATGATTTTTTTCCCTTGAGAATGAAGCACTGGGAGATATTATCAGTTCCACTATTGGAAGTCAAGCAACCCCAGAGCAATGAACCCAGGGCAAACTGTGATGGCAGGTAAAGTAGAGGAATTTGTGTAGGTCACCAACCCCTGCTTCACTGGTATGGTATGTAATTAACCACTGTGCTAGATATTTAAAATGTTTTACAAACCTTAAAACATTGTATAAATATCATTGTTATCAATAAAAACAACTGGGGATATTCGACTGAAGAAGAGAATATTTATGGAGGAATGATATCTGTTCTCAAGTAATGAAAGGTGGAAAAGGAATTAAATTCGTTCAGTCTGGTTTCAGAAGATCAAGTCAGGAATAATTGATGGAAATGATTTTTAAAAAGGCAAATATTGGTTTAAGCAAAGGAAATCTCCCCAATAATTACAACTGTTCAAATTAGAAGGGACCACCTCAGGAGGTAGCAGACCCTCCCTTCATTGAGGTTTTCAAGAAAAGGTTGGATAACTACTTGTTGGATATAATATTGTGAGGATTCTTTTGGGGGAGTATGGGTTGATGTTGGTGGCCACTAAAGTCTCTTCTAATTGTAAAATTCTGTGAAGAATATTATTCTTGAAGAATCAGGGAACATTACCAAGAACAGAAATAATCTTGCTCTAGGAAAGTTACCTTGAGTTACTACTGGGATTCCAGCGCTTAGTTTGGGGAGTTGCATGCCCTCCAGGAATACACAATAAATCTTTAATTAAGATAATAGGGAAAAAAAATCTGCCCTTAGAACAAATAATTTAAAATTTCTTCAACTGAAATATAGTTGTCCATAATATCGAGGCCCAAAGTTGTCACATGTACATAATATCCTGTCAAGCCTTTCTTCTGACCAAGGCTTTTCCAATCCTGCTAACAAGTACAAAAATTCAGTTTCTCCTCCTATCCTATTCATATTCATGAAGTTCCTTACAAAGACTGAACTGCAGATCAGAAGGAGAAAAGAAAGAAGATTTTGTACAGTCTACAGACTCAGTAATCAATGCCAAGTCAGTTAACAATCATGAACATATTTGGAATGAACCCCAGAGGACTGGAATCTATCTGTCTATGTACAAATCACTCAGACTTTTGAAAATGTCATTTCAACATAAGATATGTGCATCTGTCTATTCAAAAAAGAGCAAAACCGAAAACACTTTCACTTATGATTGACAGAATTCATTAATCAAATGCATTCTAGGCAAATACAATACCATCTGTTACATTGATGACTAAGGCTATTTGTTTAGAAACATGCACTGATTAAGCTAAGGGTGCTTGAAAAGATTAATTCTTTAAATACACCTATCAAATCCATCTACCTAATGATTAGAACATGACATACATAGAACCTACTTAAAACAATTCTCTATTACTCAGTATTTCATTAATTAAAAATTTTAAAAATATTTCTTGTGTATAGTGGGTACTCAAAAAATATTTCCTGAACTGAACAAAGTCATTTTGTTCTCAAAATAACACAAATTTAATAAGCCAAGAAACAGAAAATGATGACTAATCCCAATGACTAATGTTTTAGGGAACATTCATCCTGAGAGAACCAATTATAAGTCTTGAAATCCTTCATAGCATCATATTTCCTTTTCCAGTGTACCATTTGTCCAGTCAGAAGAGCAGGATGTCTCTTACTAATACATGTTATGAGGAGGTGATATATCTTAAAGGGCATTGGGGAGGCCTGTTGTTCCTCAAACATTTCCCCATTAGTCTGACATTACATTTCTGGAGACTCATCTCTTTGAAAGTGCTTCAGATAAAATGCAAACACCTTCAGGATGGAGGGTAATACCTTATGCCTAATCAACTCACCTCCTGACCTATAGGCTTTGATGCCAGGAAATCTGCTCAGGAACTTGGCTAAAATGGGAAGTAGAAAGATAGGAGTAAACTTTGCTCACTTCATATGGCTGAGGGATAGCCCTGTGGAAGGTGAATAACTACTGGGAACATAGAGAATAAAATCAGATCCTGAGATCCCATGTCACAGAAGACTCCTCTGACTCTCATGTGTGATGCCACAGTTGCTTCTCTTACATTTCAATCTTAAATGGGTATCTGAGAATCTGCCTATAAAAGTAAGTTTAGGAAAAGGAAAGGAAAGAAGAGTACAAAGAAAGATGAAAGAAAAGAATCCATTGATTCACTTTCACATAGAAATTTTTGGTTTCTAGGAATTGACTGTGAATTTTTCAAAAGAATGAGATGAAATTTTAACTCCTTGGGGAAAGGGTGTGTTTCAGTAGAAATGAATTCTAAAGGCAAAACAAAAAAAAATGAACAAAATCTGTGGGTTCTAGCTATAGTCACAAAAATCAGAAGTTGAAATTGACCTCAAAGATCTTATAATCTAACCTATACCCAAGAATGAATATCGTATGCCATTTCTAAGAATAAGTCAATCAGTCTCTGCTTGAAGGCTTTCAGTGATGAGAAACTCTGCCTCCTGAAGTAGTCCATTCTCCTTTTGGACAAATCTAATTGTAAAGGAAGTGTTTTCCTTCTACTGATCCAGCTTATTGCTTTTAGATCTCCCCTTTGGGGCCAAGCGACACAAATGTGATACTATTCCTCATTACAGCTTTTCATATATTTAAATATAGCTATCATTTGTTCCCTCAAATGATTTTCATATGGTATGACTTTTGAGTCCCCTTACCATTTTTGTTATGTTCTATCTCAGGGATATGGGGAACCTGTGGACTCGAGGCTACATGTGGCCCTCTAGGTCCTCAAGTGTGGCCCATGTTGCCTCGAGGCCACAGGTTCCCCACCCCTATAGCTTATTTGTATTCCTCCTACAACCTGCTCTCCAATGATCACCTCCCTTGAATTTGTGAATAGGAGTGTAAGATCCAGATTAAGATTGCATTAACCCCACCTTTTATTGCCACGTTATACACTTAATCATAGGAGTTTCATTCCATGAAAACTCTCAGATCTTTCTTTCAAAAGCATTTAATGTCGAGTTACAATGCTTCCGCTCATTACCTATTCTATTATTTTTTGAACCCAAGTTCAAAGTGTTGGGCCTGGAGTTAGGAAGACTTAACTTTAAATCTGGCCTCAGACACTTACTATGTGACCCTCGGCAAGTCACTTAACTCTGTTCACTTCAGTGAATAGTATCTTTGCCAAGAAAACCTTATATGAGGTTACAAAGAGGTGGACGCTTCTAGAACATTGAACTTTATCTTCATTCCTGTATTCCTTCATTGTCATATTAGGTATGGCTCATTCTTCTAGCATGAGATCATTTTGGATCCTGGTTCTGGTATCCAATATGCTATCTATTCTCTCCAGTGTCACGGCATCAATAAATTTCATAAGCATGCCACCTATGCCTTAATCCCAAATCACTGATTAAAAAAATATGTTGAGGACATGTTCCTAATTCTTCATTTCACCTGTTTGGAAGGAGAGTACCATTAGGTTTTGCTCCCTTAGATGTCTAGTCTCTAATGCTATGGTTGTGGGTTCTACCACACATATGTGCAAAAGGAATATTTATTGGAGTAATGTTCCCTTTAGTGATACTCTTTATGCCCCACCCCCATTTGCATCCATTAGCACTAACCTTCAAGTTCATTCTTTTTTCTCCTACACATTGTGACTTGGAACCTGGATGTTGGCAACCCTACTTAGTTTCTGTAGCAGTATGTTAAAGATGGTTAAGAATACTGAGAAAATATGGCTTCCATCCATGGGAATCTCCCATCATTATAAGAACAGATATTTTCAAATTTGCATTGTAGGACCTTGGTTAGGTCAAGAAGTAAACTACGACATTTGAGAAAAGAAAGCAAAAACACAAAAGAGGAGAGGCTTATGGTTCTAATAGGGAACCCATTCCAGAGGGCTCATGAGCGGCATTTAATTACAGGCAGTTTTTCCTCTGGGATTGTCTGACCCCATATTGTGCTTTCAAACACCCTAGAACATTCTTCACTAATAACTGACCCAGTAGTCATTTTTCAAGGGCTTGCTCAACCTCTACTTTTCCTCAGCTACTTCCCACTACCACAATCTCAGTGCTAAAAAGCAACGGTGTCACTGGAGGCAACACTTTATTGCTCATTAGGCAGAAACACAAATTGATCAGAAGGCAGACACAACAAAAAATGTATTAATTATCCTCCAGAGAGGGGGCAGTAGTTTAAAGGGCTCTTTCACTTTATCTGGTGCCAGCTCACCCAGATACTATTCATCGTGATGATGTGGCAAGCATGAGAATTGG
>JAQQSW010019654.1:0-11006 GCA_028646575.1 Pseudocheirus occidentalis
TTTTCCTCTGGAAGGAGATGCCCAATTTTGCTGGGTAGTTGATTCTTGGTTTTGATCCCAGCTCCCTTAATCTTCGAAATATCGTATTCCAGGCCCTTTGATCCCTCAGTGTAGAAGCTGCCAGATCCTGGGTTATCCTGATAGTGCTTCCACAGTATTCAAATGGTTTTCTCTTGGCAGCATGTAATATTTTCTCCTTTAACTGGGGATTCTGGAACCTGGCAATAACGTTTCTAGGAGTTTTCTTTTGGGGATCTTTTTGAAGACGTGATGAGTGAATTCTTTCAAGTCCTATTTTGCCCTCTGATTCTAAAACATCAGGACAATTTTCTTTGAAGTTTTCTTGAAGGACACTTTCTAAGTTCTTTTTCTGGTCATGGGTTTCATGTAGACCAATAATTTTCCAATTCTCTCTCCTGGATCTATTTTCCAAGTCAGTGGTTTTTTTAAGGAGATATTTCACATTGCTTTCTATATTTTTTTTTCATTTTTTTGTAACTCTTTAATAGTATCTTGGTTTCTCATAAAGTCATTAGCTTCTACTTGCTTCACTCTAATTCTGAAGGAATTATTCTCTTCAGAATGGTTTTAAGATTCTTTTTCCATCTGGCAAATTCGACTTTTTAAGGCATTCTTCTCCTCATTGGCTTTCTGGACCCCTTTTGCCATTTGAGTTCATCTACTTTTTGAAGTGTTGTTTTCTTCAATCAGATATTGAATCTCTTTTCATGATTTTCTTGCATCATTCTCATTTCACTTCACAATTTTTCGTCCACTTCTCTTATTTGTTTTTCAAAGTCCTTTTTCAGTTGATCTATAGCTTCTAGGCATTCTTCAAGTGTCTTGGAAGCATTTGGTGTGGGAGTTCTTACTGTGTTATCTTCCTCCCATTCCATGCTTTGATCCTTTTTGTCCACAAAAAAAGGATTCTAGAGTTTTATTGCAGTTCTTATTTTTCTTCCTTTTCCTCATGTTGGCCATTCACTTAATTTGTTGTTGTTGTTGTTGTTGTTGTTGTTTTAGCTTTGTGAATCTCTGCTTCAATGGGGGAAAGCTCTGTTACAAATTGCTGGGGTTTTCCCAGATGCCAGAGCTATCAGGGGGTGTTGAAGCACTCCCCCCAGCTTTGGCTTGCTGAGAGCACACCCCAGCACAACCAACCAATACCACAATCCAGATCCCGGCTGTTCAACACAAGAGCAGTTGACCCTGATCAATCATCTCAGGCCCCCTTTGATGTCTGCAGGCCAGGTGCTCTAAAGTAGCACAGTGGGGACAGCCACTGGTTACAGTAGTTCCTGCCCTTCCTCCCTGCTTCATTGCCCTTGGGTCAGGTTGGCTGGCCTGCTTTTCCTCCCCCAAATTAAGTTTCAATGTTTCACTTTTACTGACCTTCTCTAATCTTGGCTTGCTAAATATGGAGATTCCTCCAGGTACAGTAGATCTTCTCTGAAGTAGACACATGCTGTGGCTTGGGAGGCTTGTCTCCTCCCAACCACCCTGGGGCCTGGCCACAGTTTCAGTTTCAGGCTGGGCTGGTCTTGGCTCTGGGCCTGCGTGATGAGTCCCTCCTGCCTAGCTGCCTTCAACAAGAGATGTGTTTTCTGTACTTCTGTTAGCTTGAGAGCCCTAGAATTTGTCTGGGGTCATATTTTATGGGTATGTAGAGTAGCTGTCTGGGAGGTGCAGAACCTTGCTGCTTCTATGCCACCATCTTGGCTCTGCCCCTGGAACCTGAATTTGACTTAAATTTCTAATCCATTTTGCTATATTTTTTTTTCCTATGATTGAGGTTTTTTTTGTTCAGATTCACAGTTATGACTACTCTTTATCTTCCTCCATGCTATTTGTTTCTATTTATTCTTCTTGTGTTTTATGCTGCATCTTCTAAAAACATTATTATGCTTCTGACCACTGCTTCTTTCCCTGCCTACACTTCCTCTTACACTCCCTCTTTCTTTTATGCACTTCATTCTTTGTTCTTTAATTTTAAAAGGTCAATTTATTTGCCAAATTGTGTGCTTATTTGTATGTGTATGTCTATGCATGTATCTGTGTGTAAACATATATACAACTTCCCTCTTAGAACCATTTCATACAAGAGTAAGGTTTAAGCATTGTCTGCTTATTGATCCATTTTCCATCCATTACTTTCCTTTGGTGTTTCTTTCATGTGAAAAATATTTCCACATTCCTTCCCTCTTCATGTTTCTCTCTGTTTCTCACTACCGTTACTTTTTTTGTTAGATTGGACATGAAAACTATTTTTGGCAAGCAGCCAATAGTTCAGTTTGTTTAGTATATAAAGTATTAATATATAGTGCCTAAAATTTAGACTGAAACCAAATAATGAAGGACTTTAAATCTCCCCAAAAGAGGTATTTTCTTTCAGATTTCAGGAAACATGGGGCCTGTAAGCATGGGAGTGAAGTGGCAGAACTTTGATTTGAGAAAATCACTTTAGTACTGTGCAGATAAAAGATTAGACAAAGGAGAGCACAGGAACAAGGAAATCAATTAGAGTAGTCCACTTGAAAGTAGTCCAAGTTCAAGAGTATGAATGCATAAAGTAGCATGGGTATGAATGGAGAAAAGTGGTTATTTGCAAGAGATGTTCTGGATGTAGAATGGCAAATGATTGGATATGGCTGGTGGTGGAGAAAGAAAAGTCAGGAGTGCCATTTATGATGACAACAAGGATGGATGGTGTCATCAAAGGAAATAGGCCTGTAGTTTTTCTCTTTTAGTCCTGGAGGGGTTCTTGTGGGTGCTGAGTTAAGGGAATTGTCTATATTCACACTCTAATCTATTAAAATGAACATTGTAAAATCCTCACCCTTACTTCACACATTCAGGTACATTGTCTTTTAACACCATCATTTTATGTGAATATTGTACTCTAATCATACCTACACCACCACGTAGGTTGGAATATTTCAATAATTTCCTAATTGATTTCCCTGTCTCATCTCATTGTACACCAATTTGTCTTACATGTAACTGCCAAAATTATTTTCCCAATGACAAGCCAAACCACATCATCACCATACTCAATAAACTATTTTATGACTAGGATCAAATATAAACTCCTTTGTCATTTGGAGTTCTTTACAACCTTTACCATCTATATCTTTCCAGACTTCTTATTCCTTATTTCTCTCCCCCTCACTACAATTCTGGAGTATTTTCTATTCAGCATGCAGAAGTTCCATGTCTTGTCTCCCTGTCTAATTGTGACTCAGCCCTGGAATACTCTCTCTCAGTTAATCTACCTTTTGGAATCTCTGGATTCCTACAAGGCTCAGATCAAAGGGTAGTTTCTACAGGAAGCCTTTCTCTGTTGCTCACTACTGCCATCCCTCTCAACTGCCATGGTATGTTTCTGTCTGGAAGAGATCTTTGATAGACAGATAGCCCTGGATATACATGTGTAAGCATACATATGCATGCATATAACTGTAACTATAACTATAACTATAACTTTAACTATAACTATAACTATATATATATAAAGAGAGGTATGTATACCTTTAAGTATATAATTTTCTATATTAAAATACATATGTATATGTGTGTATACTATATGTGCATAATATAAACATCTATGATCTATATACATATATGGTATATTGTGCAAAATAAGTGTATGTATATATAGATATCACTATTTTAATATAATTGCCCTTATTTGTTATCCTACGCATTTGAAAACATCACTCTGCAAAGGAATCATGAGGCTTCATACACTACACTGTCAAAGGGGCCTATGACAATAAAGGTTATTGCCTATATATTTTGTTTTCCCCTTATATAATGAACCTATCAATGTATAAATTGATTCCCTCATCAGAGACACTTCTAGAAGGAAGAGATTGTCTCTGGATTTTCTTTGTGTCCCTAGGGCATATCCCAGAATCTGAATTCTAATAGACACTTAAATGTTTGGTGACTGAAAAAAAGAAATAATATTTATTATGGTACTATTCTCTACAAGGACCTATTCTAGATACTGTGAATACAAAAAGAAAAGAAAATACCAGTTTCATTCTCCAAAGAGCTTTCATTCTCCTACTGATACAACTCATCTAAGTTAAAAAAAATACCTTGAGGAAGCAGAGAGTTCTAGCAGTTGAATCAGTATAGAAAATCGCAACACATGAAAGATATTTAATGAAAGAAAAAGGACTTAATTGGCAGAAATAAAGAGGGAGTAAATTTCTGGCATTGCATTATGAATTTTAACTCAAAATGACATTTGTTTCCCCTTTTCTTGTTCTATAAGGTCCCTTCCAGATCTAAATTTACAAACAATATCTTTTCAAATATTTTCTCATTTTATCCTCACAATCATGGAAGGTAGGTGCTATTATCATCCCCACTTTACTATTAAGAAGACTGATATATACAGAGATTGAATGAATTGCCCAGTGTCGTGCAACTAGGAAGTGTCTGAGATGAGGTATGATTTCATATCTTCTTTTTTCCTAATCCCAGAACTCTTTCTATTTTTGTAACTCAAAAATCTACATTCTGGTTTTGGCTAAGGTAGTAAAAAAAAAAACCTTCATGGAAGAGGCAGGAATTAGATGAAGGATCTTGAAGGATTTCTACAATTTGAACTAGTAGAAAAAAGCAGGGATTTCCTCTACCTGAAAGCACACATTTATCCTTCATGTTCCTTTAAAAATCATTCATTTCTCTCATCTGTAAAACGAGAGGGTTGGATCAGATGATCTCAGAGATCTCTTCTACTTCTAAATTCTTTAAGTCTTTAATACTAGTGCCAGAGATGGTGAAGTTGTAAGGGAGAGTTCATTTAGGGAAGATAATGAGTTCTGTTTGAGTTGAAATGACAGCATAATCTCTTTAACACTTTACATTTCATCTATGATGGCAACAAACAAATCCTGAAGTATGTAAGCCTGAAGTCAACAAGAATTTATTAAGCACCTATTCCATGACGTAGTGCTATCGTCTAGGCACTGAGGTCAAACTTCTCAATAGAACTTGGGTGTTCATCACTCATTTTTCTACATTAATAATTTCTTTTTGAAACCAAGAGAAAAAATATTCCCTGTTGATTTCCCTATATTACTGGTACCTCCAGTGGCTGCTGACTATAGTGCTGCTGACTATAAGGTACCTTCCAGATCTAAATTTACAAATAATATCTTTTCAAATATTTTCTCATTTTATCCTCACAATCATGGAAGGTCGGTGCTATTATCATCCCCACTTTACTATTAAGAAGACTGATATATACAGCTAAGCTGTAGAGTCTGGTCATGTTGCTGTCTAAAATGCACTCCCAAATCCATCCTAGACTAGATGACTACTCTTTAGCAGTAGATAAATTGATTAATGGGCAGTATCTACTGTAGATTGCAAAACTACAGGGCATCAGAATGGATAAAGCAACATCTACATACTAAATAAGTAATAAAGATATTATTTCTCACCAGACTTTAGATCTTTAAATAGAAATGCATTAAGCTTGTCTGTGGCTTCCAAAAAGAGGTTTTCTGAGAGGAGGGGTGATTCTGGGAAATATATTGCAGCTCAAGGATGCCTGGGAACTTTGTCTTTTAGGTGAGGAGAATTTCTGTGGTCAGGTTAGTTGGAGGATGCCATTAATGAGGTCAAGGTTAGGGATCTGATCTCTCTGTCAGTGATTTAATTTTGATCTCTTTCCCTACTGGAGATTTAACTTATTTGAGACAAAGTTAGACCTGCTTTCTAAGAGCTTCCCACCAAAACAGGTAAATAATCAAATATATCAAAAACTATAACAGGGACAGTAGAAAAATTTCAAACAAGAAGTTCAGGTTAATGTCTGAGCCTTAGTCATTCACCTAAATAATGAACCATTGATCACAGAGAGATTGACAAATATGTGGCCACCCCGAGTGTGACCAGAGCAAGATTAAGGTATACTTAGAATATATCTAACAAAATAAATGTGTAATAAAACACAAATAACATTACATCTTAAAACTAATTAAATATGTGCCCCCCAGGGATCCTTATGTACAGTTTTGTGGTAATGATTTGTCTATGAGTTTGATACCACTGATGTAGATAATTCTTTATAAACAAATGCAAAATGTAAATGTGTCATCGATGATAAGTCAGTCATACTATCATCAGCTACTGAGTGAGGGCAAAGTGCCTAATAGAAGTCAGATTTTTACCCTATTTATATTAGCATATTACAAATGAAATTGAAAATAAAGGTCACCCCAGGGACTGAAAG
Source organism: Pseudocheirus occidentalis (assembly GCA_028646575.1). Lineage (NCBI taxonomy): Eukaryota > Metazoa > Chordata > Mammalia > Diprotodontia > Pseudocheiridae > Pseudocheirus > Pseudocheirus occidentalis. The sequence goes on from JAQQSW010019654.1 coordinate 6,254, forward strand.
AAGACGCTCTGGATTCTTAGTCTTTGCTACCTAAAAAGTCAACTAGTTAAATCTCCAAACTGTTCAAGGATCCTCTCTACAGCATCTGAAAGATAGAGTTCTGCTTCTATTAGCATGCTTCTTTTTATGCTATCCTAACCTACAACAAAAGGATACCCATGTAGTTATTCAAAATATGAGTTCTAGAAAGTTGTTCCTTATATTTTTATACTCACATCTTTTTAAAGAATTCTTGCTCCACCTCAAAAGAATTTTATTTCAGTGGTCAAACATTTTATGTTCTTTGAAGACATAGCACACTTTTCTCTTTAGCCAAAATCTATAGTATTTTAAAATCATATTTCCAGTTGCCATTTTATTTGCCCCCCTCAAAAAATAATTCTTCCAGTGGAAGGTGATCCAGATTCTGAATAGAAACTATTGTTATTTTATACTTAGCCTCACAGTGCACACCATATGGTTCTACCTCATTTTGCCAGTATTTTGAGACATAATGTTCCCATTAATTATTGCACATATGAGGAAATCTTGGTATGGAATTTATAACTCTAAATTCCTCTTCCACATGCCTTGAAAAAGAGTGGGAATAAAGGGTGTTGAGAAAAAGAGGGAGGAAGAAAAGTGACCCATATCTTTATGAATGTTATACAGTTAGTTATTAGAATGTTAAAATACTTCAAATAGATGATAGAGACTAAAGAGAAAGAAAATAGGAGAAGAGTCAAGATGGCAGTATAGAAGCAGGAAAACTCCATGTCTCCCCTCATAACTACCTTAAAAATGTATGAAATATGACTCTAAACAAATTTTAGAATTCCAGAATCCGCAAAGTGACATTGAAACAAAACTCCCACTGAAACCAGCCCTGCATGTGGATAGGAAGGGTTCATCACAGTATGTTGGGAGCTGAGCCCAGGGCTGAAATAAACCATGGTCTTAGCCCCAGGGGGGCCGGACCATCCAGGTTGGAACATTTGAGAGAGGTGATGACCAGAAGCTGTGGCAGTTTCCAGAATTATCAACCTATAAATGCCAAAGAAAAATAAAAAGGTCAGTGGAACTCAGTTGTATTTGGGGACAACAGTGGAGTGCCCTCTGCCCTCAGAGCCAGAAGCAGCAAAAGTGGTAGGTCTACAACCACCTCCATGTGGCTCCTTCAGAACTGCAAGCCCTGAAAATTGAAGGGGGCGGGGCAAGCAACCATTCAGAGGTTAAGTGCTTTTTCCTTAACCTGACTGGATTGGGAGGTCTTGGGTGGTGGTCCTGAGGTGTGGGACAAGTAAGACAAAGCTGGTGAAAGTTGTCGAGACAGCAGCCTCCTAACAGCTCCAGCAGCTGTGAAAATGTGACCTGTATGGTAGAAAGCCCTGCCCTCTGGAAGTAGAGTTCTACTGTGGCAAAGAGCTCAAAAGTCAAGGAATTGAGTAGCAACATGAGCAGGGAAAGGAAGTAAAGCAAGCACAGCAATCCAACTTTAGATTCCTTTTCTGGGGGACAAAAAGGATCAAAGCATGGAACAGGATAAAGACAACAAAGTCAGAACTCCTGCACCAAAACCTTACAAGAAAAATATGAACTGGGGGTGGCTAGGTGGTGGAGTGAATAGAGCACTGGCCCTGGAATCAGGAGGAAATGAGTTCAAATCTGGCCTCAGACACTTAACACAAATCTAGCCATGTGACGTTGGGCAAGTCACTTAACCCCAACTGCCCTCCAAAAAAAAAGCAAAAACAAATGAATGGGTTACAGGACATAGAGGAGGGTATGAAGGATTTAAAAACCAAATAAGAGAAGTACAGGAAAAATTGGGAAAGGAAATGAGAATGATGGAAGAAAATCATAAAGAGAGAGTCAAAAACCTGACTGAAAAAATAACACCTTAAAAAATAGAGCAACTCAAAAGGCAAAAGAAGCCTAAAAAGTGAGTGAGGAGAAAGATGTCCAAAAAGCTTAATTTGCCAGATGGAAAAAGAATCTCAAAAGTTCACTGAAGAGACTATTTCCTTCAGAATTAGGTTGGAGCAAATCGAAGTGAATGACTTTATGAAAAAACAAGATACTATGAAACAGATCCAAACAAATAGAAAAATATAAGGCAATGTGAAATATCTCATTGGAAAAACCACTGACCTGGAAAATAGATCCAGGAGAATCCATTTAAAAATTATTGGACAACCTAAAATCCATGAAAAAAAGGAACCTAGAAAGTATCCTTCAAGAAATTCTCAAGGAAAATTGCCCTGATATTTTAGAAGAAAGGGGCAAAATAGAAATTGAAAGAATTCACCCATCACCTCATGAAAAAAAGATGCCCCAAAAAAATCTCCTGGGAATGTTATATCCAGGTTACACAATTCCCAGATCAAGGAGGAAATATTACAAGCTACCAAGAAGAAACAATTTGAATATTGTGGAAACACAATCAAGACAACACAGGATCTAGCAGCTTCTACATTAAGCGTTCAAAGGGTCTGGAATATGATAATCTGGAGAGCAAAGGAGCTAAGATTAAAACCAAGAATCACCTACCCAGAAAACTGAGTGTAATGTTTCAGGGGAAAATATGGTTATTCAATGAGGTGGAGGACTTTCAGTCATTCTGGATGGAAAAACCAGAGCTGAATAAAATGCTTGACATCCAAATTCAAGAAGCATGAGAAGGTAAACAAGTAAAAAAATCATAAAGAACTTACTAAAGCTAAACTATTTACAAGCCTACATGGAAGAACAGTCATTGTAACTTATGAAACTTTTCTTACTATGAGGATAGTTGAAGGGAATATAAATGGATATGTATATATATATATATATATATATATATACATATATATATATATACACTTACATACAGATATGTCTATATAGAAGGGGATATGTACATATGAATATATATGTGTGTTTGCTTATATGTATACAGGTATACATAGATAGAGGGCACAGGATCAATTTAATAGGAAGGGATGATATTTAAAAGGTGAGATTGGGGACGGCTAGGTGGCGCAGTGAATAGAGCACCGGCCCTGGGGTCAGTAGGACCTGAGTTCAAATCCGGCCTCAGACACTTAACACAAAAACTAGCCATGTGACTTTGGGCAAGTCACTTAACCCCAAGTGCCTTTCAAAAAAAAATAAATAAAAGGTGAAATTGACAAGTGGGAGAGGAGTATAATGAGAGGAGACAGGGAGAGACAGAATGATGTTAATTATCTCATAGAAGAGGCAAGGGATAACTGTTACAATGGAGAGGAAGAACAGGAAGGCAAAAGGGAAGGGGTCAACCTTATTCTCATTGATTTTGGCTTAGGGAAGGAATGACATACAATCTGAATTGAGTATCTTGATCTACAGGATAGTACCTCGGAAGGGGATGAGAGGAAGGAGGATGGAGTGGAGGGGAGGTGGGGGTGGGATGGGTTGTTAGAAGCAAAAAAATTTGTAAAGGGACAGGGACAAAGTAGAGGATAGAACAAATGAGGGCAGGTTAGGATGGAGGGAAATATAGTCAGTTTTTCACAGTAAGTTCATTGTGAAGATGGTTTGTGTGAATACACATGTACAGCCTGTGTAGAATTCCTTGTCTTTCCAGTAGGGGTGAGTGACAAGGGAGGAAGGGAAAGAATCTAGAATTTAAAGTTCTGAAATGGAATATTTCAATATCTATCTATATAGAAGTATAATTATTAAAATCATTATTTACATACAACTGGGAAAGAAAATATATAGGCACTGGGGAAGGGAAATCCATGTTGCCCAACCAGAAAGCCAGAGGGGTGATGGGGGAGGATATAGGAGAGAGCAAATTGGGGTAGGGGTATACAGTGGCATTGCTGTTTTGAGGTGGTGGGTAGAGGAACAATGGAGAGAAAATTTGTAACTCAAAATCTTGTGGAAATGAATGAAGTAAACTAAAAATATTAAATAAATGAACTGTAATAATTATTTAAAATGAAGAGAAAGGAAATAACAGGCCTTTATCAAACTTATCATCATTGAATTAGGAGAGACTTTAAAGGTAATTTATAAAATATGATCACAGTGAACCTATATCTGGTTGAACAATGACAATATGAGGGTGGAATGGAGAGATGAGAAGACACTGCATTGTGAGTTTCTGAGTATTTACTGGCATTCATCAATAATTTCAATACAGTACATAGTGCATAGTGAAGAAATAAAATTTCAATCTAAATTAACTCAGCTTGTTTCATAGATCCTGACCATTCTTCTAAATGCATTTTTTAAAAAGTAGCCAATTGTTTTTATTTTAGTTCATTTTCTTGATTACATCATTCATTTCCACAAGGTTTTGAGTTACAAATTTTCTTCCCTTCTTTCCCCTACCCCCAAGCCCAAAACAGTGATCCCATCGCAAAGCCCTTCCCACAATCTGTTCCCTTTTATGTCCTCCTCCAATGCCCCTCTAACTTTCCAGTAGGGCAGGGAGGGTCTCCCTACCCCCATCCCTGTATGTCTTATTTCCCAGTTGCATTTGATTGTATAGTTTTAAATTCTAGATTCTTGCAATTCCTCCCCTGTCACCTACTCCCACTGGAAGGAGCAGCAATGCAATAGAGGCTGTACATGTGTAATTATGCAGGACATCTACATGATGGACATATTGTGAGAGGCTGATTGTATGTCCCTCCTTCCTATCCTGCACCCCTCCTTGTTTTGTTCTCTACCATGTCCCTGTCCCTTTACTAAGGTGTGTGCTTCCCGCAACCATCCCCCCACCCGTCCCTTCCCTCCATCA
>JAQQSW010019655.1:0-11006 GCA_028646575.1 Pseudocheirus occidentalis
CGACCGAATAAACACCACCTCCTTTCACCTCGGGTGCTCTGTCTGGTTATTCCTCCTCGGAGGCCGGTGCCTGGGACGCTGGGCTACCGAAGACTTGGTACGCAAATGCGGTAAATAAAGAGGGCAGGGCTGACCCTTTATAGTCCCTTAAACCCCAAGTAGCCCGCAACAGTAGATTAGATACTTAGGGCTAAGTAGGTCAGATACTTAGGGTTTAGTAGCACTTAGTAACTAAGTACAGAAGGTAGATCTCCTCCATTGGTGAAAAGGTGTGAATTCCAAGAAGGCTATTGGCTGAGACACTCCCCTGTTGACTTGGCAGAAGGCTATTGGCCAGACAGGAGGCCAGTGCTATGTATAAGGAAGAATTTTAGAGAGACAGTGAGAATTTGGATTTGGATCCTCAGTGAAGCTGACTGAAGACATGAACAGTATGGGACTTTGTTTGTGGTCTGCCTGATCCTTGAGTTCCAGTCAAGAGAATTCCTAAAGGGCTTGAGGTGTGTTGAACCCTGTGAACTTCAGTGTGTGCCATGATTGCCCTGAGGACTGGAGAAGGACCTGGGAGCTGTTCATCTCTGAAGAATGGACAAGAGCCTGGCAGCTTTCAGCTCCTGAATCTAGGTGATTGTCCGGCAGATTCAGGAGGGAGCTGGGACCAGGGAAGAGGATCCAAGGAATCACAGAAACCACCCAGAGTCAAAATGAAGAAAAGGCTTCCCCTTGGACTAAACTGATGTTTGCTGACCTTGGAATAATAAAAGAGCCATTGGGGACCACAGCGCTTACTGCAGCAGGGGCGGAGCTTCACTCAGTGAGCTTGTAGACAAGCGTTAGGGGGTGGGGCCTTGCCCATCCTCCGAAGCACAGGCCGTGTCTCCAGCTCTTTCAGTAGAGCTGCGGAAATAGGATGCATTTCGTTGTGCGTCAATAATAGAAACACCGTGGCAAATACTGAAATTACAGTAGATTCAAAGTCCAACAAAAGTTCAGGACTAAATATCTTACATAGTAGCAAGTCAGCTGAATCTGGACCGTCATCAGACAGCTACAAAATGGATTATCCAGAAATGGGGTTATGTGTAATAATGAAAAAAAAAATTTCCACCCAAACACTGGCATGTCATTTCACTCTGGTACTGATGTAGACGCAGCACACCTCAGAGACACGTTCAAGAACTTGAAGTATGAAGTCAGGCATAGAAATGATCTGACATGTAAAGAAATGCTTGAATTAATGTACAATGTTTCTAAAGACGATCACAGCCAAAGGAGCAGTTTTGTTTGCGTGATACTAAGTCATGGCGAAGAAGGAATCATCTTTGGGACAGATGAATCCATTGAACTGAAAAGACTAACATGTTTCTTTAAAGGAGATAAATGTAGAAGCCTCATAGGAAAACCAAAGCATTTTATTATTCAGGCATGTAGAGGCACAGAGTTAGGTTGTGGTGTTGAGACAGACAGTGGCACTGATGATGATACAACATGCCAGAAAATACCTGTTGAGGCAGACTTCTTATATGCATATTATACAGCCCCAGGCTACTATTCTTGGAGAAATTCAAAGGACCGTTCCTGGTTTATCCAATCACTTTGTGTGGTGCTGAACCAGTGTGCTCACTAGCTTGAGATTATGCAAATCCTTACCAGAGTCAATCTAAAGGTTGCCACACAGTTGGAATCTTATTCCTTAGACATTACCTTCTATGCAAAGAAGCAGATACCATGCATTATGTCAGTGCTTACTAAGGAACTATATTTTTCTCCCTAAGAAACCGATGCATTTTAATATGTGTCCCAAGCCAGTGAATGATAGGTTGAGGACTGCATTTCCTTGGTAATTTAAATTGCACACCTTGAGCCTAACACAGTGTGGCACTGGGTGGAGTTTGAGGGTTTCGGAGAAAATCACCACTTTTCCATTTAATAGAACCAATACATTGCTACCTCAGATTCAGGTAGTTTAAATGAAAGCTGATTAGGAGTTAATATATTGACTGGTAAAGCAAAACAAATGAATGTTGACATCTGTTACAAAAAGAAACTATTGTATCTTCAAAACTTTAAGAGTAAATATTTAGGGAACACAACACTTAGTGATTCACGATCATGAATTTTGGAGGGATTATGGAATAATTGACACATTTTACGGTGTATTTTTACTCAACTGTGAAAGGTAGGATGGCTGTGGCCTCCGGAAGACCTGGTTTGCAGCACTGTCTGAGATAATGTTGCCCTGGGCAAGTAACTGCATCTCTTAGTGCCCCAGGGAATGAAGACTTTAGACTAGCTTTAGGTCAGTACAAGTGGAGTTTCCATTCTGGGAGTCCCAACAGGTGAGCTCAGTCATCCTGACCTCATTTTTTTAAACAGAATTTATAAGTATGCCTTCTGTTTTTGTCAAATGACAAATAATACATGATGATGCTTTCTGGACCTCTGCCAAAATCATCGTATTGCTAGAGACTATCTCTGGCAGGCTTTTACTTGCAAAATTCACATTAGGAAATGAGCAAGGGAGATAGATGTAATTTTTTTAAACTTACACATTAAAATTCCATTCTCAGTTTCTGAATACACAAGGGATATGGCGCTAGGGTTTTTACATCTATCAAATAACACTCATTTGAATATTAAATTTAAAAACCAGAATTTTATTTGGGCAAGAATGTGGGTAAAATCAGGTGTTAATCTATGAGCCATACTTAATCATCAAGGACAAACAGTATTCATTCCTAAGGTGCTGAAGCCAAGGTGCTGAAATGCCACTTGTTCACCAGCATAAGAGGGGTGCTTGTGCCCAGACTGAGCACATGGGCTGGCAGACAGTGGAGAAAGGCATCCACCCACTGTGTGAAAACCGAAAAATGACTGACTCTAAGTAACACAGATTAAAGAGATGTTAGGGATTCAACTTGAAACAACATTGTATGTAGAGTAGTTTTGAAAACCAACCAATAACCATTAAATCATTAGCAGCTTGGCACACAAGGTAATCAGTGAGGGTGTGGGATGCTTACGTCCATGAAGACAAAATGGACCCAGTAGGAAGGAGACACAAGACCACAGACTAGATCTTCAGTCCAGCAGATTTACGAAGAGAATGGTTCTGGTCACAAACCAAATGGACACAAAGTCAGATTTTTCCAAAAATGGATGGGGACCTATCCAAATGTCGCATTCTTTGTTGAAAAGTGTCTGTGCGTGTTAAATTATATTTTCAGAGACATTTATAATCATTAGAACGTAGGAGAATTTCATTCCTCTCTAGAACCTTTGGTCAATTTTTTGAGCATAGACCTTAACACAGATCTGGAACTGAAAGAGATTTCAAAGGTGAAGGCACATAGTCTAACTCCCCTGCTTACAGAGGAGGAAACTGAGGGTCAGAGTGATTGAATGATTTGTCTAAGATCACACAGTTATGCGGTGCTGAGGCCAGGAGGTGTGAAATGAGCAGCATAAGGACAAAGGAACTAGCAGTCAGGCCCATTCATTCCTGCCTATGGCATCTGCAGTCTTTCAGTCTGGTGGTTGTTATACTTGAGGGGAAAATTCTAAACTTACAAGTGGCGGTATTCCATTTTTACTAGTATGTAAGTGTTGCTTCTTATTTATATAACTTAAATGCAGCATGTTGTCATGGTACTTGGTAATGTTTGTGTGACCACTTCTGCAATAAAATTTTGTTACTTTGAATGCTTTTACTTGTAAACATAAATTTCTGTGAAATTTAAAAAAATAAATGAAAAATTAAACTGATGTTTGCTGAGGACAAGGACCTTGGAGCTGTTTTCCTTTGAGGACTGGATGAGAACCTGTCAGCTTTCAGCTCGTGACTCTAGGTGATTGTTTGACAGACTCAGGAGGGAACTAGGACCAGGCAAGAGGACTCAGGGAATCAGAGAGACTACCCAGAGTCAAAATGAAGAAAAGGCCTCCCCTTGGACTAAACTGAGGTTTGTTGGAAATTAAGGGGTCGAAAATTTGTGTGGTTTTCTAAGAACTTTATTTGGAAACTAAAGTTAATGGTTGGGGCGGCTAGGTGGCACAGTGAATAGAGCACCGGCCCTGGAGTCAGGAGTACCTGAGTTCAGATTCGGCCTCAGACACTTAACACAAAAAATTAGCCTGTGACCTTGGGCAAGTCACTTAACCCCAACTGCCCTCCAAAAAAGCAAAAAAAAAATAAAAAAATAAAAAATAAAGTTAATGGTTGCCCCATGAGTGGAAGATCAGTATATTGTGAATTGCTGATTGAATAAAATCCCTCTTAGGGAAACTAGGAGATTCCATTTGTTAATTGATTGATTGAATCTTTAAATGTGAAGTTAAGCTGGTTCCCCTATTAGGGAAACCAGGTGAACTGATTGATTGAATCTTTAACTTGATTGATTGAATCTTCAAATGTGAAGCTGGTTTCCCCCTTAGGGAAACCAGGTGATTCTTCTCTTCTTCCTTTTTACTTTCTGTAATAAGATATAATATTGAGACTTTCCCTGTTCTAAATATTGTATATAATATTGTGAATTGTTGATACTGTGAATATTGTACTGAATCTTGATTTGTAACGAAATAATCAGAGTGTTCACTAATACTGTGTAATCTGAATCTTAAAAGCTGTTCACAGTAGCATTCTTTTAGGAATCTACTGTTGATTGGCTTTACATCCACTTGAAATTAAAGTTCACAGTAAGTTTGAATATTACAAAATCTATACACAATGAATAAAATAACTAGAAATCTTACAAAGTCTTTGTAGAATTACTAACTTTCCCTTTACAAATTTTAAACAAAGAAAAATTTGAAAGTTTATGATTTCATAAATTACAATATTTCAAAATATGATAAGACAACTGTTTACCAATAACACAATTATTGTGTTCTCACATTTAAACTTTTAAATTCAAAACCCATTTAATTACCCATCCTGTGACCTTAATTCAGCTGGATACATTTTTCAAATTGAGCCATCCCTCCATATGAATGTATGTCTCTCTATATATCTATGATGCATTTTGGGATGCTTTTGTCTGTAACACCAACTTGTAAACCACAATTCGTAAAAATTTCCCTTGTGTTCGGGTACCTATGTATGTAACATCAGTTTGTAACCGGCCTGTGTAATTAAGTTGTAAAAGACACACTTTCCCCCTGCCATGTACCCTGCTGCTCCCTTTCCCCCAGCCCGAAAGTCTTCCCTTAGCTAGAGAATCTTCCTAGACACAAGCTCTTGGGAAAGTTTCAAAAGTTTCTATAAACAAACCTTTAGAGAAATGCATAGCCTCTTTGTTCTAAGTAGCCAACTGTACCCAAAAGCCTTGAGCAACATTATCAGGAGATAACTCTGTCTCGATGTGGTACCTCCTGAATCCCTAATCAGTCTAGTTCCCAGACTTGAAAAGAACCCAACCTATCCTCCCAAAACCATAATGGTTACGTGTCATACATCCTTAACCAGCCCACTGACCTAGTGATGCATCAAGCATCAAACCACACATCCAGATAGAACCCACCTCAGGAATTTACCAGTGAATCATGGGTAATCGACATGGGCAGTTGATATGAAAACTTCCTGTCCCTTTAAGCACTGACCACTCCTAAACCCCTCCCCAACTCCTCCCTTACTCTACCTTTGCCCACCTAGTTAGCATAATTAGCCTTTGACTGACGGTTTTAGGGTTATAGTAACTGCCCATCAACCCACAACTCTTTGCAGGTTATCTCCTTAACCTTTTCCTGCCTGCTGCAGAGCTTAAAACTTTATAACTCTACCTTATATCCCTGCACTTTACATGTCTCCCCCATTTCTCCTGCTTGCTACTAAGCCAGCATATCAAAAAACTTTAAACTTTGCAAAAAGAAAGCTTGTGTTCTACTGAAATTCTTTTCCAGACAAAGAACCCAGGAGGGATAATATCACATCCCTCTAACACCCACACTACCCACACCTCTTCATCTATACATATATATTTTTATTTGCTCAATAAGAGTTCTACAAAAACACATTTCAAATTTACCTCGAACAGAGAATCATTCATAACTACAGGTTAAGGTTTATATACCTGTTTTTCTTAATAGGAGAAGTAACTTGACATATAACATTACATTTTAAACAATTTTCTCCATCTTTTAGCTTCAACCCAATTTAGATTAAAACTGAAAATATCCCTGGCTCACAATGGTCAGTTTTTACAATGTATGAGGATTTTTACAATTTAGATACCATTAATTGCATTTCCAAAATAAGTAGAGGTTTTTCTCTACTCAAGTGGGGGAGGGTAATTCCCTATCATTCCTATGTCTTTTCTCTCTTATGAGATTAAGTGAATTTTACAGATTTCCCAAATTATAGTTATTTCAAAAATATTACAGCAGTTGGGTCAGATTGTCCCATTCCTCACTTTCTATTCCTTTATTTGATTATTCCCACAAAAGAAGGTTACATTCCAGGGATTTACTAATTTGCCCAGTTATCTGGGGAGTAGAATGACTAGATATTCAGATTGACAATAGAAAAACTTCACATATGTGTATTGTGCTCACATATTTCACTTCCACTTATTTTGATTACAGAACTTTGCCATAAAAAGAAAAGCAATGACTTGATTAGATAGAACAGTTTTCCAACCATGCATCATCAATTTCACCTCATAGCCAGACTCAGGAATAGTGACATTTCCTGAATACCTTGTGGAATTCCTCTTCAAAGGTGGATTATTGACTACTGACTATTGATGTATATTAATGATCTATCAGACAACTCTCAAAACAGAATTTGTTACAATCCCAAGAGCTTTTTCCTCAGATGGCAAGTTATACTAATCAAGAATTTTACAAGGACACACATACCAAATTAAAACTTGTCCTCATGTGAAAACCAATCATTAGAGATGATTTTTATTATATATTTACGAATTACCAGCATGCCATCTTCCCTGGGTAGGAACTCCACAACCCAAACAAGCTCTTTGGCAATCTTATAAAATTAGGGAGTGTGGAGAAGGACCCCTAAAAAGAGCTGCCTTTCCCACCCTATGGGATAGAGCTGCCATGGGCTGTGTTTTTGACTAGCCGTGAGGACTGCTCTGAGTGGCAGAAGAATTCTCCTTTCCATACACACAAAGAGTGATCAAATACCAGCTTTAGGTTTTAACATTAAAACATAACCAACAATCTTAAAATTTTCGTAAGGGTTTGCCAAATTGTTTTAGCTATGACACAAACAAGAACCTTCAGATGATATCAGTTCTATTCATAGATCATATTATTGATAAAAGGATGGGCTGTCTTACCTAGTGCCTACAGCTGCTGGCTTCTTGCCTCATGGAAGCGATTTCCATGCTTTCTATGACAGGGGCTCAGGGCCATTACCAGCCAGGCCCCCATGGTAGCAGATTCCCCTTCTGAGTTTAACGAAAGTACCCCTTGGCCAGAGAGGGGCTTCTATAAACTACTTCTCTCTCCTGGCCGAGACAAATATTTAGGGATGTAACCTCAGGATGTAAGATGACAGGAGTTATTTCCAAGGGGCAGGGATATAAATTGGCTTGCTCTCCCAAACATCTGGGGTCCCGAACTGAGCATAAGTCTCTGCTGTTTTTTGTCTGCCGGGGACTTGGCCCTTGAAGCCGGTTTCTGAATTTTAAAATCTACATTCCAAAGTCCAATGAAAGCCCTTATGACATATGCAGCATTTTGTTTTTGGTCGTGCCTCACTCTTACTACCACCCCCTTTACATTCTCTTTTGAAATGACCCACTCAACTGCATTTAAAACAATTTTTTATTTTGTCCATTTGAGGCTGCTTGGGCTTCTGCTAAAATTTGCACTTGAAAGACCATGGATTATACCTCCACAGATTTTCAAATTAATTGATCCAAGGAGGCATCAGGATGAAGGGCCAGAAAGGCTTTTTTGTGGTCTATGTTTCAATTCCTTCTAGCTACTTGTCTTAGAGATTCTTCCAGTCCTGCAATACTACCTAATGTATGCTCAGCTGCTTGTTGTATTTTGCCCACAACATAAGGAAAGGATTCCTCAGGCCCCTGCATAATATTTGTAAAAGATTTTCCTGCTTGGCCTGGACTAATTATCTCTTTCCATGCTTGCATCGCACACTCCTGAATAGCACTATATACTGCCACTGAATAGTTCGTTTGCTTGTTAGGTAATGTATTAGGCCCTTCACCCAAAAGCATAAAAATACTGGGTGCATTGGGTCCCTCTACTAACATGTGATCATATAGTTTTTTGTGACATGTTCCTTTGTAATTGGCCTCCCACTGTAAGTAATGACCTGGGGTGAGACATATTTAGCTGCTTGCTTCCAATCACATGGTGTCAAGGCTGTGGCTGCTAAATTTTCCATTAACGACATTGTATAATTACTTGTTGCCCCATACTCTTGCACAGCTTTTTTCACCGCTTTAAGATCTTTTATATTTAATTTTTGCCACGTCCTGTTACCCTGGGCGTCCATCATAACATGGTATGCTAACAAATTGCAGCCTTTAAATCCTATTTCTTGTAATGCCCATCCTTCCTCTTTCATAAGTTTTTGAAAAGGTGTATATGATTCTGAAACTGTGGCAGGACTGCCATTAGACTTCCCAGATTGTTCAGGTCTATATGTGGGATTATAAGGTGGACACTGAGTGAGGTTAAGAGGTTTGGCATTGTTTAAAGATTTTTCTCCTTTCTCCCTTTTTTCTCCTTTTTCCTTCTCACTAATTCAGGAGGAATGGTCTCTTTGTGATTATTGCCTTCCTTCTAACTCATGACACTTAATATTCCTCTAAAATCTGTTTTATCCGCTAAACATACTTTGACAACATTATAAATTGCAAGAATAACTCTCCTGTCCATTCTCCTTAAAATATTTAGTTAAGGTCTCTCCCACTGCTTCCCAATCTGGTCCTCAGATCTGAGAGCCGCTTGGGAATCACGGGGCTGTCTGATAGACTGTTTTTAGAAAAATTTTTAGAACCTGTTTCTTAACTGAAATCTCTTTCTTACATGTTGTAAGTTGTAATATTCTCAGATATTTTCTTTCATCTTTTAAACCCTTCACCAAGTTTCCTTTGATATTAATGTCTCTGTGAGCTCCAAATTTTTTTTAAACTGAAAAACTGGGTGAACCGGCAGTCCCCTTCATAGAGCCTTCCCTTTACATTGAATGAGATCCACTGTGCCTCGGATCTCTTGCAGACCCACTACCACCACCTGCCAGCAATTCCAGGGGGACTAGTTGCTAGAGACTTCCATCCTGATGCCTCACTTTGGGTTACCACTTGCTGTGGCCAGCACAGTTGTATGGCCTAGCTACCAGCTGATTAACACAAAGAGAGAGCGAGAGAGAGCTTCCAGCTTAATAAAAGAAAGAGAGAGAGAAACAGAGAGAGAGAGAGAGAGAGAGAGAGAGAGAGAGAGAGAGAGAGAGAGGAATGTATTTCATAGTTTATTTATTGCAGAGCCATTTCTTACTAACCCAAGGATACAAGAAAATCATAGAGCTTATATTCCCTATAGCAGAGATGCTTACATAACCAGAATGCAAGGACTTACCCTAGATCTGGACTTTTCCCTACCCCAGGCCAAGGATAATCACTCATTAAGATTTTTGTCCTAGGACCATGTCCAGAGGCACAAACAGGGAGTCACAATCAAGACTTTCAAATTAACTACCCTGTACTTTCCTTAGATATTCACAAAAACCAAAGAAAGCATGCACCCACCAAGATTATACTCTCCTTGCATATTCACGTAGTGACCTTGTAGAACTGGGGAGCTAATGTGGCCAAGGCCCCTGAAAGTCTTGGCCTACTAGATATCCCCCATTTTATTTATTTATAAGAAAGGGAATATCCCATTAATGAAGCCCTAGGGACTTCTGGGAGTTTGCTTTGCCCTCCTATAGTATATAGGGCCATGGGCAGAATCAAGCAGTTGAACATTATATATGACTTGTTGAATGATGTGAGGAAAACAGGAGATCAGGATGGGTAAACAGGTACATAAAGCCAGTAATGCCACCCATATTCCTATGTAGGTTATAATTTGCAGTGTATGACCAGGTAATATCCCTGGAGCTGTCTTTAATCCAATCAACAACGTTTTGTGCCTCTGGGTTTGGTAGTAGTGAGTGCTGTCTTTCCTGATCCAAGAGGTGAGCCAGATTCTCCAAATCATTTATATCAAGACATGTGTTACGGTCACCCCATAGCCCATTAAGATGATTTCTAATTTGGCCTATGCCATATTCTGACTCATTACATTTTTTGTTTACCATATAGAAATACATATATCTATAATCACATATTAACATTTGCTTAACTTGCATTAACTCAATTTCCTCAGCTAAGGAACTTACATCATCCCTGACCTGTGCAATTGCCTTATAGAAACTCTTATCGATTTCTGATTGTAACAAAAATCCTTATGAAACATTGACAGACAATTCATGCAGAAACTGAGCTTTCACTATTTGATTTTGTACAGTGTTAACAGAAGTAGACATAGCAACACTGCTCAGTATAGTACAAATTAAAGCAATTATCCCAACAACAATACAGGAAATACACCTTTTTTTTCTATTACAACCCAATTGCTGATTAATTTGAGCAATAGAATGATCAGCACAAGAGTAAAACCAGTTTTCACTCTCCACAGGAAGCATAATGATACCGAGCCTTCTTACAACAAATAGCAATTGTTCCAATGAGGTATTATCATGACATTCAGAAACCTTACAATTAATACATGTGATATTATAATGCTTATCAACCTTAGTGATATTTACATTGCTAAGATTTCTCCCCATGAATGCATATCTACCCCCTAAATTTTGCTCAAGTATGTCCCATTAGGAGCAAAAGTAGCAAAAATTGTTGCTATTAGGGAGAAGATACATCAACAGGACTGCGCACAAGGGCTCCACCCCTTTTGCAGATTCTCAGAATGATACTTGATAGTTCTCACTGGGCTGCATGAGGATTTTTTTT
>JAQQSW010019656.1:0-11005 GCA_028646575.1 Pseudocheirus occidentalis
GGGTTCCAAGGGGGATTTCCCAGTGAATTATGGGCAATTCGCCTGCGCAGTTGATATAAAAAGTGCAAGTCCCTTTAAGCACTGATCACTCCTAAATTCCTCCAAACTCCTCCCTAACTCTACCTTTGCCCACCTAGTTAGCATAATTAACCTTTGACTGACAGTTTTATGGTTATAAAAACTGCACTTCTAGCCCCTGCTCTTTGCAGGCTATCCTTAACCTTTTCCTGCTCTCTGAAGAGCATAAAACTTTATAACTCTACCTTAGATCCCTGCACTTTGCAGGTCCCCCTATTTCTCCTGCCTGCTACTAAATAAGCATAACAATAAACTTTGAAACTTTGCCAAAAGACAGCTTGGATCCTGGCAAAATTCTTTACAGACAAGAACCCACTAGGGATTCATATGAGATCCATTAGACACCCCAATGCTTCCCTACCTCTTCAAAATCAAGTTTCAGTGTCACTTTTTTACCTCTTAGATTGAATCATTTCTTTTAAACTATGTATAGTTTAATTTTCTTTAAATATACACATACATTAAGGGGCATTGCTTTCCATTTTCTGACCCTGGCATTCTGTCTCCTTTCTGTGCCTTCAGACAGGCTGTTCCCCATAACTAGAATGTCCTCCTTTCTCACCTTCCCCTTTTTAAAATCCCTAGTTTCAAGATTTCCACCTTCTACAGGAGACATTTCCAACACCATTACTTATCAGTACTCTATACCTCCTCAGATTGTGTGTATGTGAGTATGCGTATGTATGTGTGTGTGTGTGTGTGTGTGTGTGTACATACTTATCTGCTTAACAAATTTCCTTTCATTAGAATGTAAGTTCCCTGAGGTCTGGGACTGTCTCACTTTTGAAGAGCTTAAAAAAAATTTTATTCACTCATTCACTATTCTTATCACCAGTATCTGTCACCATTCCATGTACTTAGTAAGTATTTAATAAGAGCACATAAGATTGGATTGGTTTACAATCTAACTTCCTAATTTCTGGGGTCCTTTATATCCTTGGCTTAGAGTTGAGGACTTCTATGATTCTTCTGTGTCTCCAACCCCCACAAGGTCCCCTCCCTTGTCTCCCCTTACTTCAAGGGTCCTTAGGAAAAGCTTTGGGTGTCTTAGATGTAAAAGACCTCAGGGTTGTGTAGGGCTAGCCTTGGGGCTAAGACGCACAGGGCCCATGTCCTCTCTTAAACAGGGGACGTGAATCTTAGTGGGGAAAAGGACGATACATACATGGGGAGGGGGGTGTGGATGAAGAGACAGACAGACAGAGGAGGGTAGAGAGAGAGAGAAAGAGAGAATTTATAGAAGGCACATTAATGTGTCAGGCACTTGCCAAGTAATGACGATACATGAAGGTACAAATACAAACAGGAGAGACAGTCCCTGCCCTCCCTCAAACTTATACTCTAATGGAGGAAGGCAACATGTGAAGAGGTACTGAAAAAGGGTAGGAGAGGAGAGAAAGGATATCCATCCAAGAGTAATGTGGTTGGCAAAGAGGAGGCTGGAGTACAGTTGGAGAACTGAAGTGAAAGCAACGGAAAAGGATAAAAACACAGCTGACAACTTTATCTGCAGCGACTGGGTCAACTCTTAGGGATGGTGGGATTTTTAGTGCCAGAGGGACCAATCCAAAGATCTCATTTTACAGAGGAGAAAACTAAGGCCCACAGCTATGGACCCAGGGTCACAGAACTCAAGGCTTCTGAATCCTCTCTCAGAGAGACACAGGCACTTGTTTTCAGATTTTATCTACCACCAGCCCCTACCTACTCAGTCCTTGCAAAAACAACCAAGAGGGAGCCCCAGCTTTATAGCCCAGAGCAGTGATTACCAGTGTGTTCTGTTCTGGGCTTGGCTGACTCCATGCCTCGGCCTGTTTTCATGCTTTACTCCTCATATCTAGCACAAGTGACTGTACTTGGGCTACAGCAACTCCCAGGTTAGGGAGCAAACCCTTTGAAATGCCCTTCTCAAAGACGCCAACCCCAGAATCGCAATGAGCTTTCTCATAACTTTCCCAAAGGACCTCAGTGGGCTGCTCTTCCCAGCTTGAAGGGAGTGAGGGGAGGTGGGGGGCAGTGCATGGAAGAAGCAAGCAAATAGGTCCCCTTTACTTTGTGCATGGGATTCCAAGGCCAGGAAGCTGCTGCTGCTCAGTGGCACCCTACCCAGAGCATCCACTTTACTGCCTTCCAGCACTCACAAGCAGAGGCATGACATTACCCAAGACCACCCCCCTCCTTTTTTTCCCACCAAGTTTCTATCAGAAGAACTTTACATAGGAGCTTCAAAACCCATTTCAAGGGTTCGGAGGTTAGGACCACCTTGACTTCAAACTAGCTCTTATAACATTTCCTAACAGATTCATTCAGCAGGTACATATACATTGCCCACTATATGCCTGTCACTGTGCTAGATTTGAGGATGGGGAAAGACAAAAAATAAACAGTTTCTGTCCCCAAAGAGCTCACATTCTAGTGGAGGAAAAACTACGTGTACAAAGAAAAATTGCTACAAAAGATACAAAGGAATTTCTGAGGTGGGGGAAGGTCCTAATAACTAGAATGGAGCTGAGATCCAAAGAAATTCCTTGTAGAAGATGGCACTGAGTTTTGATGAAAACTAGGGAATCTATGAAGTGCAGGTGGGGAAGGAGCGGCCTGATCAAAGGGTCCATGGAATGTCATGTGGGAGGAACAGCAAGTAGGACATTTTGGAGGAGAGTAATGTCCACTAAGCTGGAAAGGTGGATTAGAGCCACATCATAAAGGATTTTAGAATTCAAGCAGAAAAATTTATCTTTTATCTTAAAGGAACAAGGAATCCATTGGAGCTTCTTGAGTGTTCAAGTGGCGAAATCATTAACTTTTCTCTAGGAAAGGTCCATCCGTGGTAGCTTATAATGAAAGACTTTTTTGTTCTTGTTCAGTCTTTCAGTTGTGTCTGACTCTCTGTGACTCCATTTGGGTTTTCTTGGCAGAGATACGGGAGAGGTTTCCCATTTCCTTCTCTGGCTCGTTTTATAGATGAGGAGCCTGAGGCAAATGGGGTGAAGGGACTTGCCCAAGGTCACACAGCTAGTAAGTGTCTGAGACCAGATTTGAACTCAGGAAGATGAGTCTTCTTGACCCCAATCCCAGCAATCTATCCACTGTGCCAACTAGCTATACCTACTGAGTATGTCTTCCCCGAAAATGTCGTTCACCTACTAGAATCTCTTCTAGAATCCCCTAAGCTTGACTAACAATATTGCCCCTGGCATGCTCCCAGTCCATCACAAAGCTCTCAGGTTTTGTCTGAGAAACCAGAGAAGTTAACCATTAGCTGTTTCCCTGAGTTTCTGTCAAGCTTTGGCTAAATTCTAAAGAAACAGACTCATTTTTATCGTTCCAATTCAGTCAAGCAAATGTAGCCACATTTCTGTCTGAACTTTGGCGCTAGCACGAGTCTCATCTAACTCTCCTTTAGTTCCTCCTACTTAAGCAAACAGTAAAAATATCTTCCCACATAATAAACATTACATAACATAGATATATTTGTTTTATCCAATAATATCTAATAACCAATCCTGAGTTCAAATCCTGTCTCAAATACTAGTTTGTGACCTTGAACAAGTCACAACCTCTTTGCCTCAACTTCCTCTTCTGATAATAAAAGCCAGCATTTATATATAGCACACTCGGGCTTGAAGATCACTTATCACAAATATCTCAGTTTATCCTGATAGCAATCCTGGGGGTAGGTGTTGTTATTATTCCCATTTTACAGATGAAGAAACTGAATTAGACAGAGGTTAAGTGATCATTAGCTTTTTGTTCATGCCTGACTCTTCGCTGGTCCCATTCGGGGTTGTCTTGGCAAAGATGCTGGAATGGTTCACCATGTTCTTCTCCAGCTCATTTTATAGATTGAGAAACTGAGGCAAACAGGGTGAAGTGGCTTGCCCAGGGTGACATATCTAGGAAATGTCTGAGGTCAGATTTCAACTCAGATCTTCTTAACTCTAGGTCATTCCATCTACTGCACTGTTGAATGTGGATAAAATAGCACCTACCTCCCAGGACTGTATTAAAACCAAATGAGAAAATGAATGTATTTTGCAAACCTTAAAGTGCTATATAAATACTAGTTGTTATTTTTATTATTAATCATCAATTAATTCACTAGTAATTAAATTAATTATGTGCTGGAATTGTAGCAACGAAAGGCTGCCCAGCAACGTCAGGATAACCTGACTTTAAATCTTCTTCAATGTGCCTTTCCACAGGCAAGGCTGCCTGGCCTCCTCTGCATGCCTCAGTTTCCTCATTTACTTCTGGGGTTGTTGTGTGGGACTCCAGCAAGACCATATATGTGAAGCTCTTCGAAAACCTTAAAGCCCTTTATAAATATCAGTTATTAGCAACATGACATTTCCCTGCTGTGGACACTTGGTTTTCCTTCCCTCCTAACACTGCTGTTATCTCTTTCTCTCTTCTGGATTTGTAGCTTGCGGTGAACTATACCTTCCCCCACCATTTGGCCCCCTTAATGTTTCATCCCCCTAAACACGACTTTTCATAGACCACACCTTTAGACTCCCCAAGTATTTCAGGGAAGCCCCAGTTGGGTTGCTCTTTTGATTTTATTAAGAATGCATGTCTGCCTTCTAATCAAGATAGGAGGTGTAGGTCAGGACCGAAGAGAGGGGCATCGGGAGACTTAGAGGGGGTAGGGATAAGGGGGTGGAACTCCAAGACTGGAGCACAGTCCCCCGTTCTGTAAAAGGATGTGAAAAGAGATCTCAGGGACTGAGCAGTGAAGGCAGGGAACTAGGTCTGGCCTTCCACCTATACAGCAAGTTCTATCCCTCTAAGGAAAAGTCCTCCCTGGAAGACAAAAACCCATCAAGCCAGAAATAGTCAGCCTGCAGGTGGCCCATTCACTCACCCTTTTCACAAGGAAGCCTTCCTTTAGCACTCCACCTTCTTGCTCCATCCTCAGTGAGAGACGAGCCACTACTTGCGCTTTGGAGAAGAGAAGCCGCCAGTTAAAAGGGCTACACCCTTTCGGTTCCCAGACTCACCTCCTCAGCCAGACTTCCTCCTTCTCCCTCCTCCAGCTTTTCCTCCGCCTTCTCCTCCGCCCTCAGATCTCCTTCTACCACTGTCTCCTCCTTTTCCTCTGATGTTCAGATTTCCTCTTTTCTGAATTAGACACTCTATTAGTAAGTAGGTGATTTACGCAGGATTGCTCCCAGGGAACACCCTGCTAGAGATTTCCTCAGAAAAAAAACCTGCTTCCTGCCAGCGCCCATCCCTAACTCTGGCCAGTGCCGGTCCCTGACTCACTTGGGGCGGGACCTTTTGGACTTTGATATCGTCTACACATCACCTTAGTTACTTCAGTTATTCAAGCCATTCCAGTGGGGGGGGGGGGTATGTGTGTGTGACAGGAGGCTGCTTGTCAGACCTGGAACTGGGTCAGTTTTCTTTCAAGTGCTATGATTTCCAAAACTTGAATTTGCTGAATTTTGAGATGGGAAACTATGGAAGTAAAATATTGTATATACTGCCATACTCCATTCTTTGCACTGCTTTCTGTGAGAGGTAGCAAAGGGTTAAGTTTCCACAGGACTTCAAAAACTGCTGAAAGGCGGCCACTGAGAAGAGGGAGGCTGGCAGACCAGACAGTAGCCTTAGGGAGAGGTTGGATTCCTGGTTCCCATAACACTGAAATAAAATAAAAAGAAGCTGGCAACAGCAGGTGGGTTCGACCAATTAGAAAGAAGACAATGGCCTTGAGACTCTCAAGAGTCAAGCCCAGATAAGGAGAGATTTAGGTTAAACTGGTGAGGGTTCGCTATTCCAGCATTATTACTGCTCTTCCTTAATGAACCTCATGTATTATGTATATTATCTAACACGTTCACTTAGAAGCCTCATTAGTAATAATGTACGATAATGTATGATAATAGAAAAGGTGTGCCCTGAAAAGAACGAACCAATCAGTCCTCTGCACCAAACCAATGGCATAAAAATTGCTTCCTTTTTTGAATCTCCCACTCCTCCTTCCACAAGAAGAGCAGAGTCCACTTTTAGCCAGAGGTATTCAATTACTCGGGATTTCTGCTTTAAAAGCTTCTCTTATTATTCAGATTTTTGGTATCAATTGTATTTTTCTTTTCCAAGTTGGCATCTCTAACATCCCCATCCCTCCCCCCCCCCACTTTCTTTTTCATTCTTTCTTATAAGAGTTGGCTTCCTGGGTAGGGGAGTGCAAGGGACCTAGCTGGGGTCTGTGGTTTAGAAGAAAGAATACTGGATTCATAATCTCCAAATTTTATGTTACAAATACAGAAATAATACTTATTTAACTACCAGCTAGAAATAAGCAAAGATTGTCAGATATTGAGGATACGCGGTGACAGTATTTCACATTCATTACTTTCCAAGGATTTAGAGCTAGAAGAAGTCATAGAACCCAAACCCCTCCGTTATGGATGGAGAAATACCGAAAGCCTATTTACAGGTAATAAGTAAACAGTCATTATCAGCCAACAAACATTTGTTAAGCACAAAACAAATTGAAAGAGTTCCTGCCCTCAAGGAATTTATATTCAATTTATGGAATGTGTCAGAACAGGACCTATGATTGCATTGGTATACTCTCAGTGAAGTAATTACCTTGGGGCACTGAAGTGGAAAGTGATTTGCCCAGGGTCATAGAGCCAGTATGCGTCAGAGGAAAGACTTAAAACCCTGTGATACTGTATCAATAATGGCTTGAATTTACAAAGCTCTTTGAGGTTTACAAAGTGCTTTACTCATATTATCTTATCTGATCCTCAGAACAACCCTGTGAGGTTATTCCCATTTTATAGATGAGGAAACTGAGGATCAGAGAGGTAACTTATCTTTTCTATGCATTCAAGCCCAGATCTTTCTGACTCAAGTCCAACACTTTATTTATTATTCCAAGTCACTTCAGAAAGTATTGCAAATAAGGGACTGACCAATGGGAGCTGAGCTCTGAAAGCATGAAAAGAAGACTCTGGTGGACATTTGGTAGGGGCCCAGTACTACTGACTTTTCAAAGTCAATAAGGTTGTAGGCTAGTCTATTATGTTTACAATACTCCACCTAAGAGTAGGAAAGAATAGAAACAATAAAGGCGAGAGGGAAAGGGAGAGGAAGAGGAAGAGGGAGAAAGAGAGAAAGAGAGCAAGAGAGAGAGAGAGAGAGAGAGAGAGAAATAGAGAGAGAGAGGAGAAGGAGAGAAAGAAGAAGAAGGAGGAGAAGAAGGAAGAGAAGAAGAAAATGAAGAAGGAAGAGAATAAGGAGGAGGAAGAGGAGGAGGAGAAGAAGAAGAAGGAAGAGAAGGAGAAGAAAATGAAGAAGGAAGAGAATAAGGAGGAGGAGGAGAAGAAGAAGAAGAAGAGGAAGAAGAAGGAAGAGAAGAAGAAAATGAATAAGGAGGAGGAGGAGAAGAAGAAGAAGAAGAAGAAGAAGAAGAAGAAGAAGGAGAAGGAAGAGAAGAAGAAAATGAATAAGGAGGAGGAGGAGGAGGAGGAGGAGGAGGAGGAGAAGAAGAAGAAGAAGAAGAAGAAGAAGAAGAAGAAGAAATATCTAGAAGCAGTCTCATCAAACATTCAAATGGGTTCCCCATGTATACTCCCAGGGCTGAACTCTCATTGGCCAGACCCCCACTACTGTATGGTTTGTGGTAGGAAAGTTCCCTTACTGTAGCTCTAAGGTCAGAGTATCGATACATCTCTAATTTTATTAATTCCTTCACTAACAAGGTCTTTCTTCCAAGACACAGAGGTCCTCCTCTTCCCCAGGAAAGTTACAGGACAAACCTGAAGTCCTAGAATCATCAATTCTGATTTTATCCCAGATTGTTTCTTATTTTCTCAAGGTGTCTTACAAAATTCTTGGCTTTTATAACTTGAAAATGAATATATGTTGCAAAATGCTTACAATTTTTTATTAGCATTTTTGTATCACCCCCATATCTGATAACATATTTTTAATTTTAATTTTCACTGTCAGCATTTTCTACATCAGTTTCTTAAATTTAGAAATCAGCAAAACAATATATCAAGCTCTGGACCAGTTTGTTTCCAAGGTGTAAATGCTCGCACTGGAAATTTAATAATAGGTTCCCTTTCACTGGTTCAAACTGGCTCTGGCACACACTTGCATGCAGCCCCTAGTCACCTTAGACTCAATCAGGCCCTGCTAATCTTACTTTTTATTTCAGAAAGTTAGAACAGAGAATGTTTCAATAGCATACAAAGGATGGGAACGGGCAAAATCATCTGTGGGCTGTGTTCTCAACTCAAAGCAAAACAACTCTCTAAGTTAGCAAAAAAGGAGACTTTGCTGGTCTTAATGATACTTCTTGAACCAACTTAGTCTCTATCAGCTCCCATCTACTTGCAAAGAGGAAAGAAAGAATTCCTTTATCTTAATCTGCTATATATGGAACATTCCTTTCCCTCCAAGGAAGACTCTTTGCCTAAGAGAGGGAACGAAGTAGCTTTCACTCTTATGTTTATGGTCTGGTCCAAGTCCTTGTCATCTATACTATTGCCAACAGTCTTCTAATTGACTTCTCCTTTTCAATCCAGCTTCTACACTGCTGCCAAAGTGATATTCTTCACGTCAAACCTGGCTTAGCCCTATGATTTCCTGGACCACTATACCTCCACCCTAGCAGCCTTCACAGGAAGGCAACACCTGTTCCCCATTGACTCCCTCCATCTTTGGCTAATTCCTTCCTAGAAGCTCCATTTGAGGAAGTCTACAGGCAAATTGCACTCACTTCAATTCTAATTCTACCCATGATGGCTCTTGATGACTTCTTCCTTCCCATCTCTGCATTATTCAGCTCCATTTTATGTGCTGTTTTTCTCATTAGAATGTAAGCTCTTTGTAGGCAGGAACTCTTTCTTTTTGTTTGTGTTTATATTCCCCATGCTTAGTATTGTACCTAGCACATAGTATGCACTTAATAGCCCTTAATAAATGCTCACTCACTCACTCTATCTATCTGTCTGTCTGTCCATCTGTCTATCTATTTCTTCATCTCCTGCCAAGCTTCACTAATTTACATCTGACCATGTCATTTCCCTGATCAAAAAGCTCCAGTGCCCTCCCAATGTCTATTGGACCAAATACAAATGAGATCCTTCCTGATTCTTGCCCCAGCAACCCCAACCTCCACCCCCAGCTTTAGTCCACCTCCAAAACTGCCACTGACTTACTTCTTATAGATTTGATTTTTCTTCACGTGTACTGTTGTACTTGGCCTCACCTGGCTCCCTTGATCCTTTACCCTCCCCCCATTCTGCCCTAGCCAGATGTCTTCTTCCTGTTTCCTTATGGAAGTTGGCTACAGGGTCCCCCAAGGTTTCCCTGCCCGGGAGACTTAAAATGTATACTAGCCATGTGTACTGCTGTAAACCTCTTATTACGCAATCCCTGACCATTGAGAGTTGGGGGACCCTATATATATCAGTGATCTCCCCTTGGTCAGGCCTGTTTGATTTGTAGCCCTGAACAGCGCGCTAAATAAAATCCACTTCCAAAATATGCACTTGGGGTCTCAATCGCTTCTTTTGGCACAACATTTTGGAGGCCCTAGAGAGATCATGCGGTGTTCTGTGTCACCGTGGAGACCCCAAAAACCTGTGTGGCTCTCAGCCTTGAAGGTGGGCATCTACTCACCCCCCGACTCTTAGGGGAGCCGGCACCTGAGGAACTCTCAGGCCCTGAGACCGGAAGGGAGGGAGAACTAACCCACCCCCAACACTGATCTAGCTGCAATTTGAACCTATGTGGATAATCTGGCTTCTGGTCCCGTGGGGAGGTAAGTACCGTCGGTTTCCTGGTTCTGTCTGGTTCTGTTGGGGACTGAGGCTGGACGCAGCTGCTAAACCAGTCCCCTCGGGCTGTGCCCTGAGACGTCAGGCTCATGCCCGCCTCTGTAACTGATCCCAAGCCCTCTGTGTCCGTCTTTGTGCCTTCTGTTCATTTTGGTTTGCTGTATGTTTGTGTGTCTGTTTTAGGAAACAGGAGATTCTGATTCTGTGTCTGTCTGTTTGTAAATTGTCCATGTTTTATGTGTGTCTGCACTGGCTTAAGAGATTTTCTCTGGGAGTCATCCCCTGAAGCTGACCCCCCTCCATACCTGGGAATGAGTTGTAAGTGGGGGACATGGTCTGAAAGGATTTGAAAGGCCCCGGCGCTGGCTGCAGGGGAGTAGGTGGGGCTGAGGAGGCTAGCAAACCAGGTCTGGCAGAAAGAGGAATTCTTAAGTAAATGCTGAAGGGAAAGGGGAGGGTAGTGGTGGCTTCTTCAAGCCTCTGAAGGAGCTTTACTGAGAAATCAGTCTCTTAAAATTGGTTAAGAATGGATTTATAATAATTGGGTCCTAGTACAAATTGGGAATTCAGAACGGTAATTCATTTATGTATATGGGTCATAGTAAATCTTTGTGGTATATTGCAATTTGATGGAAAGTTAGGCATAATGTAAAGACACCAGGATAAATTCCTAAATGTTGTTAAAATCTGGAACTCTATTGTCAAAAGAATAGAAGAGTAGGAATGGGACACTCTGACCCGAGTATTGTAATATTTTTGAAATACTGTAATTTGGGAGATCTGTAAAATGTATTTCCTTATAATTCTTGGTTGTGGCCACCCTAGAAATATAATGAAAGTTAAATATACCTAAAACATTTTAGTAGATTCTGTTAAAGCCTTGGGGTTTTTCTATTAACTCGTCCCATCCCAGATCAGATTAGGAATAATATTATGTGATCTGGGAACACAACAATGTCATCTGAAGCTTCTTGTCTGTGCCATAGCTAAAACAATTTGGCTATTGCTTATGAAAATTATAAGATGATTGGTTATGTTTTAATGCTAAAACCTAAAGTTGATTACTCTGTGTGTGTGTTTTATGGAAAGGAGGACTCTTATGCACATTCAGAGAAGTC
>JAQQSW010019657.1:0-11005 GCA_028646575.1 Pseudocheirus occidentalis
ATTGTGGGAGGGGTCTTTCAGTGGGATCAATGTTCTGGGCTGGGGGGTAGGGACAAAAAAGGGGAGAAAATTTGTAACTCAAAACCTTGTGGAAATGAATGATGTAACCAAGAAAATAAATTAAAATTAAAAAAAAAAGAAGAAGAAAAGTTGGGGTTAAGAAGACCAATTCAATTGAGTTTCTTGGAAGGAACAAGCATCATGGGGCCAGTACACAAAATACCCTGGTTCTTGGAGGGAGGCAGTGACTTGTTCAGGATCTCAAATTCCAATCTTGGTGATCTAAGGTCAGTGCTCCTTCCACTGCACCTACACTGAGGACCTAACCTAGTGACTGTGAAGAAAATACTTTGTAATGTGTTACTATTTGTTTACTATTTATTGTTATTATTTATTTGTTACTATTTATTTATATTAATAATTACCATCATCTTATTATTAGTAGTAACCATGTGATCTGGGTGAGTCATTAATCCTGCCCTTCCCAACTCATCCAGTGTCTTCATTTTATATAGAAAGGAACTAAGGTCCGAGACTTTCAGGGATTTGACCAAGATCACTCAGCAAGGGCTGGGTCTTCTGAGTCCTGGCCCCATGCTGCTTGTTCCTTCCAAGAAAGTCAACTGAACTAGACTGCTTGAGCCCAACTTTTCTCCTTACTCATTCTGTAAACCCTGGGGATTCTCTCTTGGTCTCGGTTTCTTCATATGTAAAATTACAGGGTGGACCAGATAATCTCCACCATCCAATCCAATTTTAATTCTACAAGTCAACTTCATTTAACAAAAGTGTTTTGAGAGAGTCAGCTTGGGAGAGTAGTTGGAGAGCTGACTTTGAAGTCATAAAGACCTGGGTTCAAATCCAAGCTCTGACCCACCCTGGCTAAAGGATTGTGAGCTAGTTATTTAACATCTTAGTACCCTACACATCTTGGACAGTTTGTAGATCTGCATTAGTAGAGGGATGGGA
Organism: Pseudocheirus occidentalis; assembly: GCA_028646575.1. NCBI lineage: Eukaryota > Metazoa > Chordata > Mammalia > Diprotodontia > Pseudocheiridae > Pseudocheirus > Pseudocheirus occidentalis. The sequence continues at coordinate 970 of JAQQSW010019657.1, forward strand.
GCTCCTTTTGTCACTGAGATCATAGGTCCTGAGGACAATTAGGTGGCACCAGAGCACCAGCCCTGGAATCAGGAGGACCTGAGTTCAAATCTAGCTTCAGACACATAACATTAGCTTTGTAACTCTGGGCAAGTCACTTAACTCTGAGTGCCTCCAAAAAACATCATAAATCTAATAGTCCTGTGACCACAGGCAAGTCACTTAATCCCAATTGCCCTGCCTTCTCACCTCCAAAAAAAAAAGCAAGAAGAAGCATAAATCCAATTAAATAACACCTATATCATGACTACCTTGTGTAAGACACTGTACCAAGGACTGTATATAGACAGACAAAAACCAATTAGCTTTTGTCCTTAAAGAATTTATATTCTATATACATAGGCACATATAATAATTATAGGAAGAAATTAGTAAAATATAGTCAAATAAAAGGTATAAAGCAATTATAAAAGGAAAGCTAATAACTAAGGTGATCAGAAAAGGCTTCAAGTAATTAAAGGGCACCTGAATTGATTTGATTAACTTTGCTGAGTCTCAGTGCTTTTATCTATAAAATGGGACAATAACGTCTACACCACCTCCTTCATAAGATTGTTGTGGAGACCAAATCTGATCATGAATGTGCAGCAGTGTGAGAAGGTTAATCATTATCACTGCCCAAGAAGAAAGAAGACAACCAAACAGGAAATAAAACATTCCCAGTTTATATCTACCTAATCTAATAATTCATGTGTCTATAGGAGACTGCTTAGAGTTTACCATAGAAAACTCAAATTGAGGATCTTAAAAAAAAATGGTAAGCATTTTGGAAACATGTCACTATGACTTTCCACTGACTGATGCCAGAGGGAAGCAAGACATTCAGCCCCCCAAGATGGTGATTTCTCAAGGAAAGAGAAATTCAGTCTTTAAAGCAAAGGTGATGCTGTCATCAGAGTGACCACACTCTTAATGTTCTCAGCCTGAGTAGGATCAGAAGTGCCCTTTAATAACATTAGGTTCCATTGTTCTGGGACTTTATGACCCTGACTACCTGTGAATGGAAGAGGAGTCTGTCTTTAATGGAATACTTTCATATTTTCAAACAGCCACCCTTGAGATGAGAAGAGGAATAATCTCAGAAGACGGAACCAGGAGCAATGAGTGGGAGCTATTTCCAAACCACTAGACCTACCCTTTAAAGGAACAGGAGGCCATGAGGGTCAAAGAGTTCTCCATCTAGAAGAGGTTTTCAAGAGTTCAGAAACATAGAATGCCAGGGACAGAAGGGACCTTAAATATCCTTTAGTACAGATCCCATTTTTAACAGAGGGACACTGAGGACCAGAACAAGTCAACCAAGGACATACAATGAGGGGTGGGGGAGAGGTATCCAATCCAAGATTAGACAAGGCCTTGTTGGAGTTTGTTCTAGAGATGGATAGAAATCAAGAAGAGACTCAATTCTGAGAACCAGGTGCTCTGAAATCCCCTTCCAACTCCAAGATTCTATGATACTCGCAATTACTAAACTGTTTTATATTTTACAGATGGAAAATGGAACTCCTATACACAAACTTGAGGAGATAAGAGGAGATAACATGAATGGAATAATGACCTTTAGAATAATCTCCTTTTTCCTTGTAAAACACTCCTTGGGAACCAGCAAATACAATTCCTAACCAAACCATTACAAAATCAAGCAGATCTAACTTGATTAATTTACTTTAGGTTTGGTATTCAGTATTTATTAAGTGTGTACTCTATATGTTTGATGCACTATGGCAGGCACTGAAAGAAATACAGAGCTAAAGGGAATGATAGCTGGGGATCATAGGACTTAGAATGGGAAGGGACCTGAGAGGTCATCTAGAAAGCACCTTTGTTTTCTAGAAAACAGCTTCAGAAGATTAAGTAACTTGCTTAAAAGTCATGCAGCTCAGAAGCATCAGAGGAAGATTTGAACCCAGCTCTTCCAATGTCCAAATCTGTACTGTTTCCTGCCTCTGACCTCGGGGCTTAGTCTAGGAGGGTGAGAAGACATGGACAGGACTGTCCTAATTAGTATCAATAATGCATCCTGTAAAATGGCCAGGTTATTCAAACTGGCATTGTATGTTTCCATTGGGCTGGAATCAATTACTCCACTTTACATCATTTTAACCAGGAGTGTGCTGCTAAATGTTTAACAATCTACTCTCTGGGAGAAAAAAAAATGCACCACACACTTTTAAGTTTAATCTGAATGATTTAAGTCTTAAGTCTAGACAATCAACAAAACGATAAATCAAGCCCTGATTCATAATGTGCCAGTTTCCACGGTGCAAATGCTCACAGTGAAAATTGAACAATACCTTAGGAGCCGGTTCCAGCGTATTCCCTATAAAATTTCTAAGAGTGTGCATTTGAATGCACAATACAACCTCTTCCTGTTGTTAATGTTCTTCAATTGTTTCAGCTGTGGCTGACTCTCTGTGACCCCATTTGGGGTTTTCTTGGCAAAGATACTGCAGTGCTTTGCCATTTGCTTCTCTAGATCACTTTACAAATGAGGAAACTGAGGTAGAGATAAGAGACTTTCCCAGGGTCAGACAGTAAGTTCCAAGTTCAAATTTGAATTCGGGTCTTCCTGACTCCAGGTCTGGTGATCTATCCACTGTGCCACCTAACTAACCATTTCATTGTATTCATTATTTATACTCATTAAGACCTAGCTGTAATATCAGAATATGCCATTTATTTATTTTTTATTTGTGTTCTTTTTTTCATTTAATAAAGGTCTCTTTTCTCTCCCACCCACCTCATTTGGGAAAAAGAAAGGAAAGGAAAACCACTGTAAAAATTAGGCATAATCAAGGCAAAACAAATTCCCACATCAGCCACATCCCAAAAAAAAGTCTCGTTCTTCCCCCCGAATCCATTTTCTCTCTGTCACAAGGTGGGTAATTTATTAAGTTTAAAAGAAGAATTTAAGTACTCCAAAATCAAATAAAGGAGAAATCCTTTCCATTAGGAGGACCAGGGAAGGGTACATGGAAGAAGTGACATTGAAGCTGGGTCTTGAGGAACAGATAGATAGCAACCAAAGGGTGGGAGATGGTGGGAAATGACTTGCCAAGATTTCCCAGGAAGTGGCAAAGCTCAAGTAGACCTAGGTCTCCCACTTCCTTCTGCTGCCATGCACCACTGTGAGCCTTCTACAAAGCAGCTTTCAGTCTATGTTAAAAGATAACATTAAAATACCACATTCATTCAACTGAGGGATCAGACATAGCTCTTAGAAAATATCTGTAGAGCACTACAATGATCAAGTCACAACCTCTCTGGGAACTGGTTTTCTCATCTTTAAAATGTCAGAATTCTCCACAATTCTTTCTATCTCTAACCCTGTACATCTTGTGGTCCAAGAGGCAGGAGTTCAGTCCTCTTGAAAGCACTGGAGAGAAAATCCTTGTCCACTTGGGAGCAGAGGAGAGCCACGGACAGGTGGGAACCAGCTCTTGGCGCAGAGGATTCTAAGGCCAGGGAAGATGCTCAGAAATAGTGTTCATTCTAGTCAATGGATAATAGTCTTGTTCTTAACTTTTTGGGGGCCATGGGCTCCTTGGGCAGTCTGGTGAAGCCTATAAGTCCCTTCTCAGAGTAATATTTTTAAATGCATAAAATAAAATACATGGAATTACAAAAGAAAATATTAATATTCAAAGAGGATTGTCAACATTAAAAAAAATTTCATAGGGTCCAGATGAATAATCCCTGCTCTAGGCAAAAAACCCTCTCTTTTATAAATGAAAAACAAAGATCAAGGGAAACAGAGAGATTTGCCCAAGATTACATAGGCAGCAAGTGGCAGAGCCATGATAAGAACCCAGTTCTCCTGACTCCTAGACCCTTGATTTTTCCTCCATCATAATGTCTTTCTTGAAGGCAGCAGAGGTATACAATTTATTTCTCTAATATATTTTGTATTTTGTTGAAGAGCTGGGTTTGAATCTTTATTAATATCTATTAGCAATGTGACTATGAACAAATATTTCCCAGTTACATGTAAAACAATTTTAACATTAATTTTTTAAAATGTTTTTAATTATTTTTGGAGCAAGTAGGGCAGGGCAATTGGAGTTAAGTGACTTGCCCAAGGTCACACAACTAGTAAGTGTTAAGTGTCTGAGGTCAGATTTGAACTCAGGTCCTCCTGACTCCAGGGCCAGTGCTCTATTCACTGCACCACCTAGCTACCCCTAACATTCATTTTTTTTTATTTTTAGTTTTAAGTTTAGAATTTAAAATTGTGTACCTGGTCAATAATTGTAGTGGACATTATAGGAAAGTGAGTAGGAGACAGGTAAATAAGGAAGAATCTGAGATAGATAAGGAGGAGTTCACTCTTCAGGTCAAAATTGACCTAGACCTTGGAGGTTCATTCCAGGTGTCTTAAAAGTAATAGAATTTTGGGGCAGGTAGGTGGTGCAGTAGATAAAGCACTGGCCCTGAAGTCAGGAGGACCTGAGTTCAAATTTGGCCTCAGACACTTGGCACTTAACTAGCTGTGTGGCCACCTGTCCATAGCTCCCCTCAGCTCCCAAGTGGACAAGGATTTTCTCTCCAATGCTTTCAAGCGGGCAGAACTCCTACCTCCTGATCCACAAGATGTATGGGGCTGGAGCTAGAAGGGATTGTAGAGAATTCTGACATAATATTAATCGCCCATTATTTACTAAGCACCTACTATGTGACAAGTATTGTGTGAAGGGTTGAGGAAACGAGCAGAAAAAAATGAAGCACTCTTTACTCCCAGAAAGCTTATATTCTAATGGATGTAGGAACAGGCAAGGCAGATAAGCTAGGACCACTCAGGAATATCTTTTTAAAAAATCCAAGACTGGTCCAAAATAGCAAGTTAATTGGAAGGACAAAACCAGAATTTGGAAGGGTGAGAGCTTGAGCCCAAGTCAAATCTTGGCGAGTCAGTCATATTTCAAGGTCTTCCAAAGACCAAAGGGTTGGTCCAAACTACTTCACCAATGGCAAGTCTAATTCCTCAATGACAGAAACCCACTGGTTGAAATTTAAAGGGCCCTTCAGAAGGCCCTGCCAGCCAAGGTCTTGACCAAAGCAAATTCTGTGCTCAGTCCAACAACATGAGAAGAATTTCTTTATCATACATGTCTGATTACAAATATTCATGCATTTTTATCTTATACCACCAGGTAGAGTCAAGTGGTTCATGAATAAAGATGGAAAGAATAAGCAAAGAAGGGAGAAGTCTCACAGAGGAGAAGGAAGCTCAAGGTTCCAAAATGTTGTCTGGTGTTAGCAATTCCTGCAGCAGCCCAAGCTGCAGTTAGTTATCTTACTACAATAATTCGTTGATTTGCTTGAAGGTCAGAAGTATAGATCATGAGATTAAATTAGGAGAGTAAATCAGGACACAGCACTTTGCCCATTGCTTCCTTTCATTCTCAAAGCTGGTCTTCTGAAAAGAAGAATTTTACTATCTTAACATTTTAGAAATAGAAGGAACCTCCTGACAATGAAATCTCTGATTCTGTGATATCAGAACAAAGGAAAAAGATCTAGAAAAAGATATCCATGTTCCAATGCTTTCCAAGTCCAGCAGTTAACCCACTATACCACATTATGTCTGGTGAATAATTTTCACATTCACTCTGGTTAAATAAGCACAGTTAATTTCTAAGTTAATTTTCTTATAAAACCCACAAATTATCAGGGTGGTTGATTCATGACTGGATCAGGGTGGAAGGTTAAACTAAAATTCTAGAACTCTTTTTTTTTGGAGGGGGAAGGCAAGGCAATTCCAGTCAAATGACTTGCTCAAGGTCACACAGCTAGTTAAGTGCCAAGTGTCTTGAGACCAAATTTGAACTCAGGTCCTCCTGACTTCAGGGCCAGTGCTCTATCCACTGCACCACCTACCTGCCCCCAAAGTTCTGTTACTCTTAAGAGACCTGGAATGAACCTCCAAGGTCTAGGGCAATTTTGACCTGAAGAGTAAACTTCCATCCCCTTTACAAAACTTTCAACTAATAGTTACCTATTTTCTGTTAGAATACCTCCAGTGACAGAGATCTCCCTCTCTTCAAAGACATCTAATTCCATCAGAAATTTCCCAGTTCCATTGAGACTATTCTATTGGGTGGTTCAAATTGTTTAGAGGTCAGATCTTATTTTGAACTAAAAATCTATCTGCCTATCACTTCTCCAGTGTGATATAGTAGGGGGGAAACACTCCCACTAAATATTGAGTCAAGAGAGCCCAGGGTTTGAATCTCAACTCTGACATCTACTAGTGGTGTGACCATGGGAAAAGCATGGAACCTGTAGAAGTTTCAATTTCCTCACATGTGAAGTGAGGATAATAACATCACTGACCTCACAGTGATATTGTGAGCATCAGATGAGATAAAAACACATCAAGGATTTTCAAACAATAAAATTCTAGTAGAAGTATCATCTCTCTCACTCTCTGTCCCCAGTTCGGCCTCTTACACCTCTGCCTCATGACATCCCTTCAAATGGGCACCATTGTGCAGAGGACTGGAGCTGGAGTCAGGAAGACCTTGAGTTCAAACCCTGACTCAGGCACATACTAGGGTATGACCCTAGGCAGGCCATTTAGCCTCAATCTGTCTCGATTTCCTCTTCTGTAAGACAGGGATAATAACAGCACCTGCCTCTCAGGATAAAGTTAAATAATATTTGCAAAGCATTTTGTAGATTTACAGAGATCAATGCTAGCTATTAATAGGATTATGATGATGATGGTATGCTGACCTTTTCTTTTCCCCTCATACAACAATTCTCCATTTCAGGCTAATCATCTCCAGATCCTCCCAGTAGTCCTACTATGACATGGTTTCTTGCCTCTGTTTATTAGGATTTTTTTCTCAATGGGATCCTAGAATCTCCTAAAGCACAACCTAGAAAACTATCAGAGCACTTAGCAGGATGCTTGAGGGCCCTCCTAGAGCATCTTCCTGGTCCCCCTTTGAGAGAACCTTGGGAACTGATGATCTGTCTGACTAAACTAAGCCAGGAGAAGCAGTTTTCTCAACTCAACTCTATTCCAAAAATCAAGATTAAGAATGCAACAACCATAAAGAATCTGTCAACCTACAAGCCGTTTAATAGAACAGGGATGTTAGAGTTCTACGTAGTTTCACAGAAAGAAAAATAGCTTTGGGAGTCCAAAGGACCTGGGTTCCAATTCTGGTTCTGCTTGTTACTGGTTATGTGACCCTGGGCAAAGTACTTGACCTGCTATGCCTCAGTTCCTTCAGGGTAATGTGAAGGGGCCAAACTGGCTGTTGTATAAGGTCCTCTTCAGTTTTGACAGTCTCTAGATTTCATGAACTATGAGGTGTTGGTGTACTGACATTCTCCAACTGATAAATCAACGTAAATGGGGCTGAAATTTAATATATCATTCTATGCTGCCAAATGGGGAAAGAAGTGGTAAGTACAAAGAGATCGTCTTCAGGGGGGAAAGGCAGCTACAAAGAGAGAGAGAGGTGGGAGAGAGGGAAATAAGGAGTCACCGGAGTCATAAGGCAGGTAATAAAATGCCAGCTAATACTAGTGACAGGGCCAATGGAGATCAATTTCTATGATATGTAGAGACTCTTGGAAAAACTTGATGAGACACAAAAGGAAAATCCTGAATAACAATGGCCCACATTTCTATAGTATCCTGTGGCATCTTTACAAAGTGATGGGGAGAGAGCTGGCCGTGCAATCCATCGGCCCAAGTCCCTGCCTTGGCACTTACTAGCCATGTGACCCTAGACAAGTCAGTTTAGTTCTTTAAGGCCTATCTTCCTCATTTCTAAAAAGAGGATAATTAGGTTTTCACCTTACATCCCCAAGGGAATGTTAAAAGAAAAATGTTTTGTCAAATCTTAAAGTAATTAGAAAAATAGAAGATAGTGATGGAACCTAAGATTTCACTGATATCAGGGACTGCCAAGTGAGGAAACGCTCCTTACCAATAAAGACTGATAAGTGCTCTGCCATTTACAGTCTTAGAGATGTGCTAGAGAAATGGTATCAGACTCAAATTTTAAAAAGGAATGGTAGCCCTTAAGTCATACTATAAGGATCCCTAGAGTCCGCATATTAACTCAGAAAACCAACCACGTTTATATATTTGGCTGTTAATACATCATTAGCACATTAAAATCAGATAGAAACCACATTTTGATCTAGTCTCTTGAGGATGCTTCGGGCCATAACTGGGTGTTTGTTCTCATCAAAGAGAGATGACGTTATTGCCCAGGGTCACACAGCCAGAATGTGTCAGAGGCAGGACCCAAGTCTTCTTGGCTTACATATAAGCCCTTTATCTACTAAAAATGTACTTATTTTTTAAAACGTGAGCAATTATTATCATTTTTCTCTTCCTGGAATGCTACATCTATGGAATCATGAAGAGCTAGACATGACTAAATGACTGAACAGCAACAATTATTTTTTCTTAAGAACCCACTGAGGTTGGGAAGGCAGGTGCTATAACCCTCATTTTACAGCTAAATAAACTGAGGCAAAAGAAATAATACACAGATTTTAGAGAAGCAAAGACTCAAATTCAAGTCTTCTGCCTCCAATTACATAGACCTTTTCCACTCTATGAATTGGGAATATGGGACAAGTGTGTCTGAAAATAATATGACTGAGGGGAGGGTTTTTCTACAGAATAAACTTGTGAAATCACAGTCTTATTCCAGTGAAATTTTGGACACCACAGCATGCCTCATACCCATTCTCTTTCCACACCCATTTCATATATTCATTGGGGTGTACAATGATGGGACCAGCCAAACACTTCCCTAACCACATTCAACAATCACTTCCTTATAAACACCCAGGTGGTACTTTACACTTTAGAAAGAACTTTCTTAGATATTCTCCTATCTGATGGCCATGGTAGCTCTGAAGTTAGTGGGCAGATATTAATATTGTACCCGCTTGAATGATGAGAGAAATGAAGACAGAGGCCAAGTGATTTGTCCAACTAACACAACCAATTAGTGTCAAAGTCAACACTAGAGCTCTCCTGACTTGCTTCAGGGCTCTTCCCACTATACCTGGCTCACAGAGAATGCGTTTTCATATCTGGCTTAGAATGTTAGGACCTTAACATCTGCTTTAGTAACATACCTCCCCCCTTTATTTTGGAAAAGGAGAAAGGTCTATTCCTAGGATTTCATTGGTACAGACAACGGCTGGTGAAGAAATTTCCTCTTCCAATGCAAGCCACAACCACTGGACAATTTTTAGTCTTGGAGACTTGCCTGAGACATTAAGAGTTTAAAAATGCCTTGGCCAAGGTCACATCACCGTGGTATGTGAGAGTCAAGAATTGAACCCAGTCTCCCTGACTATGGGGTCCAATCTTAATCCTCTACCCTGGGTCCCTCAACTCTAGGAAAAATACCCACGTGGCTTTAAATGGCAAGAAGAGATAGTTTTTTCATGCCAAGCATAAGAAATCAGAAGACACTTGTCCTCTCAAAAAGTCTATTTCAAGTGCTATATGTAAGGAAAAATCCCTTTCAAGGTTCAGTTTGTATCCTGAAGGACAGAGTCTGATTGCTGTAATTTCTATCTCTAAACAGCAACTATTCACAGTTATTAGACCATCCATCCCTCTGGAAATCACAGTGGCAGGTCAGTTGCTGGTTTGACTCCCTGGTCCTCCCCAAAAGCTGTACCCCCCTGTCAGCTGCCTGACACACCACTGAGTGGTTTACCATCAAAGCAAATAGAGTTTGTACACACTTGGTGATTTATGGCACATCCACCCTTGTTCATTTTTTCCCCAGAAAGTCTTCAGAGAGAATAATATACTCTAAGAGCAAAGAAACTGGCATGTAGAGAGAATCTTTTTGTTATACTGTGTAGCTAGAAGTCGCTTTATTAATAATACTGTTGACAAAAAAGAAATGGCTAGCATTTATGTGGTACCCATTATATATATATATATATATAATCTCATCTGATCCTAACAACAATTCTGGGAGGTAGGTGGTATTATTAT
>JAQQSW010019658.1:0-11005 GCA_028646575.1 Pseudocheirus occidentalis
TGTGTGTGTGTGTGTGTGTGTCTGTTTTCAGGTCATCCAGTATTGTTTAATTGAACTCTCCTGAGTTTATTTTCCAAGTTAGTTATTTTTCCAATGATATATTTCACACTATTTTCATTTTTTTCATTCACTAGATTTTGTTTTATTATTAATTGATTTCTCACAAAGTCATTATTTTCCATTTTCTCAATTCTAAATTTTAAGAAATTATTTTCTTCAGTAACCTTTAGTACCTCCTTTTTCATCTGGCAAATTCAAATTTTAGAGTTTTTTTCCCCCCAGTACGTTGTTGTGCCTCTTTTTTCATTCCAATTTGGCCAGTTCTGCTTTTCTTTTTTTAAAATTTTTTTTGGAGAGCAATTGAGGTTAAATGACTTGCCCAAAATCACATGGATAGTAAGTGTTTCAAGTGTCTGAGGCCGGATTTGAACACAGGTCTTCCTCACTCCAGGGCTGGTGCTCTACTCACTGTGCCACCTAGCCACCTCTAGTTCTGCTTTTCAAGGCATTCCTCTCCTCATTTTTTGGTGCCTCCATTTGTTCTTGCCTGTTTTATAAGGTTTTATTCTATATATTTTTCCTCCTTTACTAAATTGCTTATTTGTTTTAATGATTTTCTTGCGTTGCTCTTATTTCTCTTCCTGATTTTTCTTTTACCTTGCTTACTTGATTTTCAAAATGCTTTTTGAGCTCCTCCATGGCCTGAGACTAATTCATATTTGTCTGGGAAGCTTTGGATATGAGATCTTTGACTTTGTTTCTGACTGCGCTTTGATCTTCCTTGTCATCCTAGTAATTTCCTGTGGTCAGTATTTTTTCTGTTGTTTTCTCATCTTCCAATTTATTTCTTGACTATCAACTCTTAAAGTATAGCTCTGCTTCTAGCGTGAAGTATCTACTGTTGCAAGTTTCAGGGTTCTTGTGCACCTGTTTTCAGAGATATTTCTAGGGACCTTTATGTTTTCATTTCTTCCAAGGTGGTATGATCTAAGAAAAGGTGTTTACTACTCTCTTGGCCTGTGCTTTTATCTGTGAGTGACCACAAGCACTCTTTTTCTGTCCTAGAACTGTGATTATGATCTCTGCTCCATTGTGACCCACAGGTTCTGGTTTGCTAGTGCTCCTCCTTGCCCTGGGACTGTTGCCCAGGACTGTGACCCATATCTGAACATAGATAAAGGAGCAGATCTTTGACCTCATTGAGAGTAAACACACTCCTGTAATCCCCTTCTCATAAGCTTTTTTTTGACTCCCTTACCATCTGTGAACTTAGAGCTCTGGAAGCAGCCATTGCAACTTCTGACTCTCAAGGCCTGCTTCTGATTTTCTGGGGTTCAGTTTGTGTTTGGCAGCCTGCACCGGACTGTGTGCCACTCTCAGCCCTGTGAAAGACTTTTATGCAAACATTCTAAGTTTTAATTGGCTAGAGAATTATTTTTCTGTTCTTTTGTTGGTTCTGCTATACCATGAACTTTTTTATGTCATTATTTAGAGGCATCCAGAGGGATTTTAGGGAGAGCTCGGGTGAGTCACTGACTTTTCTTACTATTTTGGCTCTGCCTCCCAAGACATTGTTTCTTTGTGTTAGTAGCTGAACACCCATATTTACTTAGTTGATACATTTTTTTTGAGATTTACAATTATTCATCATGCAGTAAGTTCTCAAAACTCTAATGTTCAAGGTTTGTAGAGTCATTTATATAATGGATCTCTATGTGAAAGTAATTTGTCCAGTTATGAAGTCCACTAAAATAGAATTTAACATGGTGGGATCAGATTGCCAGCGGATTTCAGATATTTTGATGCTTCCCATCTACAAGTATTCATTTATAACACATCTATAAAATATGAAACACAGGAAACAAATGCATAAACTGGAGAAATAAATAACAAGTAATACAAAATATTTTAAAGTTGTTCCATCTGTCTCCCTGTAATGCCATGCACCTGCAGATTCCCAAAAGAATCCTACTGTGAACAGCTTTTAAGGTTCAGATTACACTGTAATAGTGAGCACTGTTTATTCCATTACAAATCAAGGCAAACATTGACAATATAATACTAACAATATAATATCTTACCACAGAAATTCACAATATAGTGTCTATAATAGCTTAACATTAGAATGGTCACACAGTGTTCACTACAGTGGCCACGATATTTAGAACAAGGAACAGAAGAATAATCATCTGCTCTCCTTAAGGGGGAAACCCTCCTCACTTAATTATTCAGTCAATTCACAATACAATAATCAAACTTCCACTCATGGGGCAACCATTGACTTAATCAGTCACTAATCTAGATTCCCAATTACGAAATATCATTAATCACAAATAGTCATTAGAAAACCACACAAACCCTCTACCCCTTGGTGTCCAGCAAACCTTAGTTTCATCCAAGGGGAGGCGTTTTCTTCATCTTGACTCTGGGTGGTCTCTCTGATTCCCTGGATCTTCTTCCATGAATGTACCAAACAGCTCCCTCCTAAATCCATCAAACAGTCATTTGGATTCAGAAGCAGACAGCTACCAGGTTCTCATCCAGTTCTATCTCCTTTCTCAATCAGCTTCCAGATGTTAGGAGAGAACCCCGCCCCCTTCTCTTTCTCTTTCTCTCTCAAGAAAACTCCAACTCACTTCCAGCAGCCCAGATCCAAGATGCTGAGACAATCCTGCTTCCTCCAACAGAAAAATCCCCATTCTGTCTTTGTAATTCTTGCTTATATACACACACTGGCCTCCAGTCTCAACCAATGCCCTTCTTTCACATCAACAGGGGAGTTCATGCCTTCTCAATCGTGGACAGGGCTCACACTTTCTATGCTTAGCCCTAAGTTACTAAGTGCTAAGTATCTGCTAAACTGATAGCTGTTACACTCCCTTCATAAAATTTTGTACGTATATATGGGAAGTTAACAGGTTAGATACTTGAGCTACCAAAATTGATAGTAGCTCATTGTGCAAAGCTTTTAAACTTGTGCTATTTGTCTTCCTTCCTTGGAAAGAAAGTAACAAGTTTTGTTCTGTCATTTCAGTCATGTCTGACATTTTGTGATCCCATTTTTTGTTTTCTTGGCAAAGATAATGGAATGGTTTGACATTCACCTCTCCAGCTCATTTTACAGATGAGGAAACTGAGGCAAATAAAGTTAAGTGGCTTGACAAAGGTCACATAGCTATTAAGTGTCTGAGACTGAATTTATACTCAGTGAGATGAGTCTTCCTGACTTTTATCCCTACATTCTATCCACTAGTCCAGTAGCTTCCCCAACTGATCTACAACCCAGCAATCAGATAAAATTTTTCTGGAATCTTGCTCTTTCACAGAACATTTTTTTAAACTTTTTGAAAATATAATAAAGATAATGCTATTTGGCAACTCAGCTATTCGTTTTTATTTGCCACCAAATTTTATTAGAGTCCAAGAGACTCTTTAACTTGAAGAATAATGTCTTCTTTCCCTAACACCAAGATCACTTAGTATTCATTTTCAATGTAGCTGTTATTGATCCCTCAGTAGGTAGCTACTTCCCAGTAGGTTGAAAGTTACTTGAGGACAATAATTGTTGCATTTTCCTCTGTGAATCTCTAGCACCCAGTACAGTTCCTGGCATATTGAAGGCACTTAATAAAACCTTTTTGATTGATTGATTCTGACATTTGATTTTAGTTAGAATATTTGAGAATAAGTAATCTCAGTAATTATACATGTGTATTTGTGCCTATTTGACTTCATTCTCTCTACCTGATTCACTTTTCCTTCTTAATACTCTATTTGGAATTATTGTCTTCTTACACATATATTGAGGCATGAAACTTGCCCAGACTGTCTTAGATGGAGGCTATCTGTATTTTGATACCATGAGGGTAGGAGTAGATTTCTTCAAATAATGAAGTAGCCAGAAAAAATTGGTACAGTCTCTCTCTTTGCATTCTCTTTGCTATTATATCCAGTGAGGGATGATCACATACTATTCACCAATAATGTGGAGATCATGAACTGAATTGGGAAAGAGAGCTACTAACCTGCAACTAGCCTTCCCTTCTTCTGTCCTTTTACCTATATCTCCAAGATGTAAGCATGGGCTGTTTTTGTTTCTGTTCTTTGTCATTTGCTTTTTTCAGTTTCGTGTGCATGCAACCATTCCCACTGGATATAGAAGTTTGATGGATTGTGAGATTTAAAACACTTTTCCAAGCCAGATGTTCAAACATGGACTGCACAGGAGCCCTGAGAACTCAGTCCCAAAGGAAGTTGTGCACTTGAAAGTAGGATTTTGATCTATAGGAAGCATGCTAAAATATGAACCTAATTGTCATCCTCTCTTCAAGGAATGAAATGCTAAAAAGAGAAAATGTGTCTGTATATTGTTAATATAACTGAAGATTAATCTCCTCTGGATAAATGGTCCTGGAGTCCATAAGATTTTCATCCTATAATTAAAATAACATTATCAGTGGGTGCTGGAGTCATTAGAAGGGGTCTATATGCCCTATTTCCCTTAATGGTATCAGAAAACATTGGAGATGAAATATAACTTGTCTTCATTAAGTGGAACTTCACTCCATTTTATACAAGGAAGGTCTTGCTTCAGGCAAATGTTAGTTGTGTATATGTGGTTAATTCATAAAACTATCAGAGATAGTGAAATAGCTACCCTATACTGATTGACAGAATTCTTTTTTTTCCTCAGAAGTCCCCAATATCAGTGATATCAAAGGTAATTTTCCCATCTCTATCCTGCTATGTACACATTACACTGACCTCTAGTGATACAAAAGTAAAAATGAAGCATCCCCTACCCTCAAAGAGCACAGGTTCTATCAGATTGCATTAAATTAATTTAGTTTAAATTGGGTGACCTAAAAAAGTAGGTTCCAGCATATGAAAATAACAATAAGCTGAACATTCAAAAACTTCAAGGCTTCAGAGGGCTAAAAGTGAAGATAATTATGTCCAAGACTGATTGTGGTTCTGTAGTTAAAGAGTTTAACCCAGATAATCCAAGGAAAAAGTCTAAGAAAGACAGTCTATTTGATGCATTGAAACACTGGTATATCACTTGTTAATGAACACTCTAGTAACAAATTCATAACATAAAAATATTATCAATAGTTACAAGTAAATTTTAGGAGCATCTCTGTCTTGAAGTATGCTCCAAGTGATAAAGCTCACATGGATATGTTTCACTCATTGGGGAAGAATATATTTTAAAAAAAATATTGCAAAGAATTTGGAAGTTCTATCTCTTTTGCAACATATTGATGTCTAGCTTTGATTTCAGTGAATGCTTACATCTGAATATAGTCACTGATTCACTGGAAGGAACACCCACTGGGTTAAACCCCTGACTATACAATCTCTTGCAAATTCTTATCAGGGCAAATTGAAAGAGAATAAACAGAGTTTAAATGAGATTTTGCAATGATTGGGGTATATTTTCATGTATGTAGGCTGTTTGGGAAGTAAGTTATAGGAAGATAAGAAAAGTATGAGGGGGCTAGGATATGAAGTATAAAAAAACCAGGAATTTCTTCTTTCTGATTTTGGCAAAAGTAGGGATGAACAGGCTTTGTTTTTAAGATGTTAACATGGACAGACTTGTGTTTTAGGAAGGACATTCCAGGAAATGGAATAGAGTGGTAAAAGACTTAAGTCAGGGAAATCAGTTAGAAGGATGCTGCAAAATTCAAATGTGAGGGGTGAAGGAATTTGCCAGATGTTTACAATGACAGATGAGAGAAAAGGACATATACAAGAATTAACATGAAAGTAAAAGCAGTAATACTTTGTAGACTGTTTGGATATGGGAGGTGACAGAGAATGAGGAACTGAAGGTAACTTAGATATAGATATACACATATACATATATATGTGTATAAGTGTGTATATATGTGTGTATGTATACAGAAAAAGTAAGGGAGAGAGAGAAATAGAGAGAGAGAGAGAGAGAGAGAGAGAGAGAGAGAGAGAGAGAGAGAGAGAGAGAGAGAGAGATTGAATGCATAGGAGTTGGTAAAAAAAATTACCAAGTAAAACAGTATAGAATGAGATAAGAAGTCTTAATACAAATTTGGGGGCAAACCTGGAGTTACCTAGTATAACCCATGTGGATATCTATCAAGATGCTGAGGAATAATCAAATCGATAGGAGAGATCAGGAGAGTTCTGTTTCATGGAAGCCCAGAAAGAGGAGAGTATCAAAGAGAACAGAGCCATTGGCGGTATCAAAGGCATCAAAGAGATCAAGAAAGGTTGAAAATTGAAAAAACGTCTTGAGATACGTGCATTAAGAAATCATTGATAGTATAGATATTATTTTTATCACTCCTTCACAGATGAACAAACTGAGTCTCAGAAATGTATATCTTTTTCAGGGTCATGCAATTAATGGGAGTTTAAGGGGAAATTTGAATTCAGGTTTTCCTAATTCTAGCTAGTGACATAGTAAGTAGAATGCCAGACTTGGAGTCAGGATGACTCAGTTTTTCTGATTTCAACTCTGGCCTTGGATACTTACTAGTTGAGTGACCTCAGCAAGTCACTTACTCCGGTTTGCCTCAGGTTCCTCATATGTAAAATGACCTAGAGAAGGAAATGACAAAGCACTCCAGAGTCTTAGTTCAGAAAACTCTAAATGGGGTCACAGACAGTTGGACATCACTGAAAAATAACTGAAAAATTCCAACTTTATATCATTTGAAGTAGTCTATTTAAAGGAGAAGTTCCTTTTTTACAGGGGGTGGTCTAAGAATTTGGTGATTTTGTAAAATAATCTCCTCCAATAATATTTCCTACAGTTTTTAAAGATATGATTATGAGAAGCCCCATCTGTTTCGTCAGACTGCCAACGAGGTCTGCCACACACACAGTTTTAAATAATCCAGTCTAAGGGATTATTCATTTACATATAGACAGCAAAAAGGTCAACATGGAGCAATGAGAAGCAATATTTCAAGGTTTTAGTACCAGAACTCTAAGGGCCTGTTCCCTGATTGGATTAGGGCCATCTGTCCTAACTATAGATAGTAACTAAGTGGGGCTAAGAATTTTTCTAGCATACTCTTACTTTTTCAATGAAGATGTTAGCTAAGTAGGCCTGAAAAATGGTTGATTAGCCTCTTAATATTTACTTCTTATCAGGAAGACTTGAACATTTTGTATACTGAATATCTTGTCTTAGTAAGGCACTCTCTCAGGGTCAGCGAGAAGTTTCTCTCATCAATAACTAGAGAGATTGTGTGGTTTTTGTTTGTTTTGTTTTTTCCATTAATTTTCTGTAGCCAAGCAAGACTACAAATTCAAATGGTGGTCAGGAGATCAATCTTTCCCATTATCAGGGGAGTGAGAGAGAAGAGAGATAAAGTAAATGCCATAGGGATTATGGTCTTTCTTTCTACAATTATTTTAGGGCCAAGAAGATGATTTCTGATTTTTTTTGGGGGGGGGGAACAGCTGTAACATCAATCCATTTAGCAGATACTTTTCCCTTAGTAACTTAGGTCTAAGAAGGAAAGGTGTGAACTCAGCATGCAAGGTATGAACTCTGTCCCTTATTGAGAGGGCATGAACTTCCCTATTGACTTGGAAGAAGGTGGTCATCTGAGAGAGGAGGGCAGTGTGTGCATATAAGCAAGAATTCTACAGACAGGGAGACAGAATAGGAATGTTGCTCCTGGTGAAGAAAGAATTGTGGAGACTGATTAAAGAGAAGAGTCCATAAAATCAAAGCAGCCAAATCTCAAATGAGCAAGGTAAAATCACAAGAAAACCAGACAAAATCTCTATATAAATCTCTCTCTCATTTCTCTCTCTCATCTCTCTCTCTCTCTCTCTCTCTCTCACTCTCTCATCTCTCTCTCTATCATCTCTCTCTCACTCTCTCATGTCTCTCTCATCTCTCATCTCTCTCTCTCATCTCTCTCATCTCTTTCTCTCATCTCTTTCTCTCATCTCTCTCTCTCATCTCTCTCTGTCTCTGTCTCTCTCTGTCTCTCTCTCTGTGTCTCTCTCTCTCTGTCTCTCACGAGAACCTACCTTGCACACTTATACACTAACTAATTCAGAATATCAAAAGAAATATTTTGAAAAAAAAAATTCAAACTAGCAGAGGAGCAGATTGAGCTCACAGACACTCCAATCACAGAAAAATAAACTAGTTCTGTTTGCAAAGGAATGAGTAAAAGGCTAGAAAAATTATATTTAAAATCTGGACTTATTGCATTCAGAGGAAAATTCTATCAAACATAAGAAAAATCAATACCAGTACTATATAAAATATTCCCCCCAAATCAAGAAAGTAGACTACTAGATGTTTTTTATTTGGCAAACACAGTCTTATAGAACAGAAGAAATATAATTTTGAATATTTTGACTATCAATACTAAAATTTTGAATAAAACTCCCTCAAAATGACTATAATCTTCATGCAGGAAATCATTCACCATTACCAAATTGGATTTTTTATCAAAGATACATAAATGAGAACATTAAGATTATTATCAGCAAATTTTGTTGGTGTTCAGTTGTTGTTGTTTTTTTGCTCTTGTTTATTTGTTGGGTCATATCTGACATTTCATGTCTCCACTTAGAGCTGTCTTGACAAAGATATTTTAGTGGTGAGCCATTTATGTCTCCAGCTAATTTCACAGATGAGGAAACTGAGACAAAGTTAAGTGTTTGCCATAGGTCACACAGCTAACATCTGAGACCAGATTTGAAATCAAGAAGAAGAGTCTTCCTGACTCCACGCCCAGCACTCTATACACTGAATCACTTTGCTGCCCAATGAACATAATCAGTTATAATAAAAATGTATAACAACCAAATCTAAATAATTAACTTAATAAATGCAGCTTTCATTTATGTTAAACTTTAAAAAGGTAAGTATCGATATTTGGATTGCTTCTTAATGTTACAAAAAGTATCACTGACCAATAGCAAACATCACATGCAATAGTGAAAAACTCGAACTTTTCCTAACAAATATAGGAATCTTTTGAAAGGTGCTTATCCTCCTCATTACTGTTTCATATATTTCTAAAAATGTCATCAAGTACAATGAAACAAGAGAAAGGATTTAATAAGTAAAGAGAAGATAAATCTGTCTCTGATGACATCATGGTTTACTTGAAATATCCTATGGCATGAGCAGAGATATTAATTGAGACAATGACTTCAGCAATGTTTCAGGTTGTAAAACAGATCCTGAAAAATCAACTGTATTTCTCTATATCAACACATTTCAAGAGACGACAACAACAGAAAGTGAAATACCCATCCAAGTAACCACAAAGTGCCTGAAATATCTGAAGATAAAACTGCCAAAGCACACACAATTTCTATACTGAATCAATTATACAGTGATCTGTAAAGAAATAAAGAATACCTTAAATGGCTAGAGTAATATTAAGGACCTATAGCTAGACAGTGAGAATCCACAAATTTTCAGGAAAAAAGGAGGGAAGAGCTAATTAGAATAGCATACAATATTAAAAACTGAAAGAGAGGGGGTGGAGCCAAGATGGCGCATAGAAGCAGCAAGGTCCAGCAGCCCACACACAGCCACACTAAACACCCATAAAATATGACTCTGAACAAAGTCTAGGTCTCTCAAACTCACAAAAATACAGAAAACTCATCTCTCACAGAGGGCAGCTCAGTAGCAGGGGCTCATTGTGGCAGGACACGAACTGAGAGGAGCCCACCCTGAAATTGAAACCACGGCCAGGCCCAGGGTGGCAGGAAGGAGCAGAGCCAAGCTGAGCCTCACCATAGAGAGTCTACAAGAGAGAAAATCTACAGCCTCCATCAACTCTACATCTACCAAAGTGTGAAAAATAGGAATTAGAGAAAGGCAGCTGGGCAGGAAGGGCTCCTTGTGCAGGCCTGCAGGCCAGATGGCAAGACCAGCCTAGCCTGAAAACACCATGTGGCCAGGCTCCAGGGTGGTTGGGAGGAGCCAAGCCTACCAAGCCATAGTGTGAGTCTACTTCAGAGAAGATCTAAAGCACCTGGAGAAATCTTCACATCTACAAAGCCAGGATTAGAAGTCAGTGAAAGTGAGTGAAGCTTTCAAGCTAAATTTGGGGGAGGAAAAGCAGTTTGGCCAATCTACCTCCAGGGCAAGGAAGCATTGGGGGAAGGGCAGGAATGGCTGTAATGGGAAGCTGCCCTCATTGGGCTGCTTCAGAGCCCCTGACCTGTGGACTCCACAGGGTGGCTGAGTCGATTGATTAGGGCCAAGTGCTCTTGTGTTGTGCGGCCTGGATCTGGATTGTGGTCTTGGGTGGTGGTACTGGGGAGTGCTTTCAGCAAGCCAAAGCTGGGGCAGGGCTGCAACACGCCCCCCCCCCAATACCTCCAGCAGCTAGGAAAAAACCAGCTATTTGAACAGAGCTTTCCCTACTGGAAGAAGAGTTTCACAAAGCTAAAAAAAACCCAACCAATTAATTGACTGACCAATGTGAGGAAAAGGAAGTAAAGTAAGAACAGCAATAAAACTGTAGAATCCTTTTTTACGGACAAAAAGGATCAAAGCATGGAATGGGAGGAAGACAACATAGTCAATACTCCCATACCAAATGTTTCCAAGACACTTGAAGAATGCCTAGAAGGTGTACATAATCTCAAAAAGGACTTTGAAAAACAAGTAAGAGAAGTGGAGGAAAAATTGCAAAGAGAAATGAGAATGATGTGAAAAAATCATGAAAAGAGAGTCAACAACCTGACTGAAGAAAACAACACTTTAAAAAATATATTAACTCAAATGGCAAAAGAGGCCCAGAAAGCTAATGAGGAGAAGAATGCCTTAAAAAGTCAAATTTTCCAGATGGAAAAAGAATCTCAAAAGCATTCTGAAGAGAATAATTCCTTCAGAATTAGGGTGGAGCAAGTAGAAACTAATGAGTTTATGAGAAACCAAGATACCATTAAACTGTTATAAAGAAATGAAAAAATAGAAAGCAATGTGAAATATCTCCTTGAAAAAGCCACTGACCTGGAA
>JAQQSW010019659.1:0-11005 GCA_028646575.1 Pseudocheirus occidentalis
CCAGCTTTGGCTTGCTGAAAGTGCACCCCAGGACCACCACCCAAGACCATGATCTGGATCCAGGCCACTCAACACAAGAGCACTTAGCCCCGATCAATCGATTCAGCCCCCCTGCAGAGTCTTCAGGCCAGGGGCTCTGAAGTAGCCTGGTGGGGGCCACTATTGCTGGTTCCAGTAGTTCCCCTCCCCCACTGCTTCCTTGCTCCTGGGGTAGAATTGCTGAGCTGTTTTACCCCCCCCCCCCCATTAAGTTTCAAAGTTTCAGCTTTCACTAACCATCTCTGACCGAAGCTCCCCTCAGGCCAGTGCTTTAGGTTTTCATTGAAGTAGACTCAAGCTGCTGCTCGGGAGGCTTCGCTGCTCCTCGTGGCCGCCCTGGGGCCTTGCCTGGCTGCAAGGTTTTGGGCTGGCTGGGTCTCTGCTCCTCTGCGGTGCGAGCTGCCCTTCTCCCTCCTGCTCCTCACGCCTTGATAGATGTGGGGGTGCTGGAGGCTGTAGAACTGCTGCAGGCTGGCTGCGGGACTCGGCTCAGCTCCTTCCCACCATCCCAGGCCTGGCCGCTTCCTTGATAATTTAATGAAAGATAATGTCTAGGCTCTTTTTTTATCTTGGCTTTCAGAGAGTTCAATAATGTTTTTTTTAAATTATCTGGCCTGGATCTATTTTCCAGGTCAGTGGTTTTTCCTATGAGATATTTCACATTGTCTTCTGATTTTTTTTCATTCTTCTGGATCTGTTTTATAATTTCTTTATTTCTCATAAAGTCATTCACTTCCATTTATTCTATTCTAATTTTGAAAGAATTATTTTATTCAGTAAACTTCTGGATATGCTTTCAATTTGACCAATTTTGTTTTTTAAGGTATTCTCTTCATTGGCTTTTTGGATTTCTTTTACCATTTGTGTTAATCTATTTAAGTGGTATTATTTTCTTCAATATTTTTAGGTCTCCTTTAGAAAGGTATTGACTCATTTTTCATAATTTTCTTGCATCACTCTCATTTCTCTTCCCATTTTTCCCTCTACTCCTCTTACTTGATTTTCAAAATTCTTTTTAAGCTTCTCCACGGCCAGCAAACAATTCATATTTTGGGGGAGGCTTTTGATGCAGGAGTTTTGATTTTGTTTTCTTCTGGTTGCATGATTTGTTTTTCTTTTTCAACTAAAAAAGACTGTCTGTCTTTTTTCCCCTCTGTTTCCTCATTTCCCCTGCCAATTACTTGACTTTTGAGCTCTTTGCCAACGTAGGACTCTGCTTCAAGGGTAGAGAGTGCTGTGCTATAAATTTCTGGGGTTTTGTGCAACTGTTGTCAGAGCTACTTCTGGGCATCTGTAAATTTTCAGTTTTTCTAAGGTGATATGGTCAAAGGAAAGGCATTTACTCTTCTCCTGGTCTGTGGTCTGGCCTGTGCATAACCACAAGTACTATTTTCTGCTTCAGAACTATGAGTAAGATACCCTCTCCACAGCCACCAGAAAATCAGCCATACCCATTCCCCTCCTTACCCCAGGGCCACCACCCAAGACTGTGATCCAGATTCAAGCAGGGTAAATCTAAAGAATCCTACCTCAGCACCAGCATAGAAATCCTTCCAATTGCCCTCTGATCAGCAGCTTGATCTTCTAACATCTTTGGGTCTGGAGCTCCAGAAGTAGCCACTGCTGCTGCTACCACCACCACTGCCACTTCCACTTCCCCAGGGCTAAAGTCGGACCTCACTCTTCTCTCACTGTAATAGTAATGTAATTTGTTCCCTTTGTATTGACAAAGCTAACAGGTACTTAGCACCTAGTAATAAATCAAGCCTCTATTAAAGAAAGAGAATGTATGAACTCCTGTTGCTGATATAACAGGAAGGTGTTGAAACAGGAAATGGCTGAAACAGGAAGGAACTTATGAATGTGCGCATGCGCCTGTGTGTGTGTGTATGCATGTATGTGTGTGCGTGTGTGTGTGTGTGCGAGTGTGTGTGTGTGTGTGTGTGTGTGTGTGTGTGTGTGTGTGTAAGGAGAAGCCTCTACAGGGTCAGACAGATCTTCTTGGAGCCAGGTTCTGGAGGCTGAGGAAGAGAGGCCCAGGCTGGAGAGAATGTTTTTTTTTTTTTTGAGAACATAGATGAAACAATTTTGATTCTGAGAACCAACTGAAACTTCTGAGGCCAAGGGCCAGCTGGAACTGCTGAGAAGCTGCTGAGGAGCTGCTGAGTCTGAGGGCTAGCCAAGCTGCTGAGGATTTCTGAGGCCTGGCCAGAGCTGCAGAAGACTGAGGAAGCATGACTGTGGTGTCAGTATTTTGCATGTTTGTGATTTTGCTAAGCCTTGACTTCTTGGGAACAGGAACTATGAAGGATTTAAGATGGACTGGACGCTGTGAGCTTCAGCATAGTACAAGGGATACATGGAGAGCTGGACAAGGAATGGGGAGCTGTCTATCTTTGAATCCAGCTGACAGTTTGGTGAGTTCAGGTAGGAGCTGGGATCATAGAAGGGAATCCAGGGAATCTGAGAGCCTATCTCGGGTCAAGATGAAGAGATCTCTCTGTGGATACTGAGTAGTGACTGATTGAAGTTATAACTTATTCATGACTTTGAAATTGTAACTTATTTGTGACTGAGAGGTGGATGCCCTCTTTATTTTACACTATTCCTTAAGAGAGTGCTGAGGAGTGACTTATATTGTAAATTAGTGTGCCCCATGAGTAGAGAACTTTGACTTTCTTATTTTATGCCTCCTTAAGGATGATTGAATGATTGCATTGATTGAACGATTGAGTTACTAAGTTATTGATTGATAAAATGATTGTACTTTGTTCAAAACTATATGGCCAATGTGGTGAAAACTATGTGGCCACTTAAGTGATAAGTTGTTGTGAATGCTGTATTTTGATTTTTTCTGTGATAAGTTGTAACATTGTGAATGCTGTACCTTGATTTTCTGTGAATATTTTGCTCTGGTTTGTTATTGAATAGAGTGTTCACTATACTGTGTAATCAGAACCTGGAAAAGCTGCTCACAGCAGCATTCTTCTGGAAAGCTGCTTGTACTTGGCTTTACACTCACCCAAGTCCAACAGAGTTTCCCCACTGAGCTTTTAGTTTGTCTTTGATGTTTGTGGGTTGAAAAGTCTGGTAAAATGCCACAGCTGCCAGTGATTCAGTCCCCTGAGGGCTGTTCTGGTTAATCTGTGCCAGTATGGCCCTCACAGGACTACACTCTTCTCTCAGTACAGTGTGATAGACCCCATCTTGTTGGGACTACAGGCTATCTTCAGCTGGAGATGTGTTTTAGTGTGTTATTTTGTGGGTTCTGTAGCTATAAAATTGTTTAGAGTCGTTTTTCCTGGAATTTGAAAGTCATCAGGGTGAGTTCAAGTTCTTACTTTTCCTCTGCCGTCTTGTTTCCATGACCACCCCTCCCCAGCAAGAATCTTGCTGACAATGACTAAAAAGACCCTTCTGTGATTTTCATGGGACAGACTATTTCCCTTTTCTTTATAGAGATGGACAATGGAGGGATGATTAAAGTCTCCAGGTCTTCATAGAATTTTTCTTTAATCTCATCAGGGTGCATCATGGTGGGAGTATATGTACCAATAATGATGTTGTGGCATTTTCCAACAAGTACTTCCCATTATCATGAGCTTGTCACTTATGCCTTTTGTGAGGCAAACAAGTATGTTGATTAGATTAGATTTGGTTGCAAAACCTATGTCAGCTACTCATATCAGTGACTACTCTAGAAAAAATGTGTATCCATATCTGACTTGAGTAATCTAACATTCATTTCCCAGGCTTGTTATAGCCAGGGCTATTATTTGGGTGTGATACCTTCTGAGTTCTCATGCAAGAAGAACTCTTTGTCTTTCAGGTGAGCTGAATTTCATGTTCTCCACAAGTGTCAGCATACTACATGTACCAATGCTAAACAAAACCATTTTTGCAAGTTTTTGTACTTTTGTGTGTGTGTCTGTGAGCACATGCACCCATGCACATATATGTGTATGTGTACTTTTCAGTCATGGAATAGGACCTCTGCCACCTGTGATTAACAGACCGGGATTAGTTTACGTTCAGCAGACAATTTTAGGACACAGTTTCTAGCCCCGTCTTCATGCCAGGAGGTGAGCAGTACAGTCTTTTTTTAAAAAAAGGTTGCTCAGACACCCAGGAAGTCACTAAGTTCCACTGCTCCTTTGGTCCAGTATGAAAATGGCACTAAAGCCTGGGCTGCTTGTGTCCACAGTTGTGATTACAGTCCCTAGTATATCTGTACCTTCTGCTCCCTCACTTTTTCATTGCCACAGGGCTTCAAACTAGGTAAAAATGGTAAAATTGTAGGGTTTATACCTTTTGGTTTGTACATAAATTGGATCTAAGTGAGGCATGGTTGCTAAAGTCATCAGCCTCTCTTTCTCTTCCAGAGTCATTAGTATCCAATGGCAAGGCAAAAGCCAAGATGTCTGGTGTCTTCATTGTCTAACCAATCTCAAATCATTTGACAGTGCTTGCTTACACTACCTCCATGGCCCATTGAAAGAAATTCTTTACATCTGTCTACCCCAAGTCTTCATATGCCTGATGTGGACTCTCCATGACCAACTTACTGATGCTTTTTAGGCCTTTCAGTTGCCCTTAATCTGGTTTAGCCCATCTGCTGTTATAGTTTATTCGGGTATGTCCACTGTGCATGTCACAGCTTCTTGAATTCACAGTTGAAAGTTTGGTGACAGTTCGACACCAAAGGTAGAAAACAGACCTGAAAAGGGGGCTCAGCAGCCCTCAAATCAGAGGTACAAGTCTTTCACTAAACATCCATACACCACAAAGGATATCAGTTACTCAAAGGCTAGGAGCAGGATCCATTACCCCCCAATGCACACCTCTACCATGAGATAATAGGAAAAGTCACTTGATTTCCCTTAATTTGGTTACATTCAACAAACATTTATTAACTGAATATATCTATTGGCCTTAGGGCGGGTTGCAGTAGATAAACAGAAATTGATAAAATGAAAGAGACAACAAGAAATATCTAAGGAGCAAACAAGATAGATAAATGGGGAGATAGATATAAAGACATTAGCTTGTTTTCAAAGGGGAAGGGGCTTCTTTTTAAAAAAGAGAAGAAAAGAGAAATATAATAATGATTGATGCAAAGAGATTGTGAAACTGAGAGAAGGAGCTCACCGTGCAAGGCCCTGTATTTCAGTAAAGTGGTCAAAGTCCTTTGCTGGGGTGATGATAACAGGGTGTAAAGGGTTTATTGTTGTGGTGGGAAATATAATCGTGTTGATCACTTAAGAATAGAAGAACTGTCATTAAGCAGTTAGATACTATTTGAGATTAGAGCAGATAAATTTCTACTGGACATTGGCCATAGAGTTTTGTGACTTTCAAAAGTGACATTCAGTTAAATTTGTGTAGGAAGAGAAGAAAAAGTAAATATAAGGGTAACTTACGATAGGAGTTTGGCAAAGCATGATTAGTAGTAGAAAAAAAGAGTAAAGGTTTCAAGAATAAAATATAGTGTTCAGCTGATTCAAGTCAAGACTTTGAAGGAAGGGAAGCACAGCAAAAAGCAATAGCAATACTGTGAAAACAGGGGATGGCTAGAATAACTGAAGCTTGCAGTAAAAATGAAGAACAGATGTAGGAAGAGCAGGGCAGAGGGAAAGATGATAGGAAAGGCAAATGTGAGCAGAAATAAGAATCTCAAATATCTGGAATTAGCACTCCAATTGGAGATGAAACATCTGCATGGGTATCTGAAGCTTATGGAAAGTATAGGTAAAAGGAGCATTCGATATGCATGAATGGAGAATCCCTGGTGTTTGAGAACACACATACACACACATACATTAATATATATATATATATGTGTATATATATATATATATATATGTATATACATACATAGAAATGTGTATGTGCATGGCTGTGGCTGTCTATGTCTCTGTGTCTGTGTGTATATATTTGAATATGAGGCTAAGTTTTAGACTAAATAGCCATTTAATTCTTGGGGAAAAGAGAGGGAAGACTATCCTAAAGTCCAGGAGATGACTAGACCACACAGAATTTCAAACACATACTAGAGAAGCAAGGTGTGAACCTCAGAGGTCTCTCCAAACTGACCTTATTCCTCACACAAAAAGCTCCATATTTTATCTCTGTGTTGTCTTGTACTTGTAATTCTTTATGTTTGGAATATGCTTATGGGTCACCCATGTATTCTAAAATCTTTCATTTTATTCAAGACTCACCTTAAGAAATGTCTTCTACATGAAGCTTTTAGTGGTAATACTAGTTACCAATGATCTTATTTCCCAAAGATATCTTGTTTATATTTTATACATATTTTAATATGTCTACATGTTACCTCATCATATTGAATTTAAATTCTTAAAGAGTAGGAATGGGTTCATTTGTGTCATTGTGTCTCTAAGCTTGGCATAATACTTGGCAAATGGTAGACACTGAAAAAATATTTGTTTATTGATGGATCTGATTTATAATGGGTACAAAAAGCTGAAGTTTTATTGCTTTTCTACAGGTAATTTTGTGAAATGTTCAAGACTAAATGATATGTCCACATGGGAAATCTGGTTTTGAAGAGAGGAAACATCTAGATCTATTCCCCCAGAAAGACTAAGGGTAGGATTATATCTATGTATCTGGTAACAGAAAGAGGAATAGGACTTGTAGGATAGATTAACAGTATTTGATAGAGCCTTATCTTCTTGAACACTTTATGGAATTGATGTTTACTCAAATTATAGTGAAAAAGAAAGGAGAATACCGGTTGCAACACTTGGTAACCTTCCACTACTTCCCAGGGACCAATCTACCAGTGAACTTGAAAAAAGGTCATGCATCCATGTATTTCCAGACAAGAAGGATTTTTAATTCTACCACTAAGGGATATAGTCTGTCCTTCATGGTACCAATGATAGATAAAGAAGGATAAATACTAAAGAAGGAGTATTGATGCCTCTATCAGCTCAGAATTACCAAGTTTGGAATTCATATATATTTTATTCAGGCTTTTAGCCAATTTCAAAATGATTCTTCCTTTGGCTTATGATGGTTCCACCCAGAATTTATCCTGGGAACATATCTAAACATAGCTTATGTCCACAGATGAATAAATGTGGATAAAAGGGTTCCCAGTTCTGATACAAGGAATCAAGTTAACAACATATTCACTGTGCATAGGACAATTTTCATTACACATAAAAGAAAATATAGAAGACATAGGGCATTACTGGGATCTTTTTAAATGAAGGAAATGCAGAAGTGACTCCCAAAAGCCCATAAATAATTTTTCCACTTCTTCAGTGAATTACTCTTTCCACAACATAACAGAATCATTTTATCTTAGATGATAAAACCTGAAGTCATCTGATCCAATGGATGGACCATCTGACTTTTAATTAGAGGAAAGGAAACTGAATTCCAGAGAGGTTAGATAACTGGTCTAAGGTCACACCTATAGTAAAAGTCAAAATAGAACTTAAACCTAAAACATTCCCTTGCACCACCAATGATCTTTCCAATGTACCATGCTGGTATTAATGTTTTCCCAAATCTTAATGCCACCCTAAATATTTTATTTCCCTAGGAAGGGAACCAAGCATGGTTTTACTATAAAGCTAAACCCTGACATTCTACCAAGTCCCACTTTCTGGAGGAATGCTTTGACTCTTTTGGACTTATAATGCCATGTTATTGTTTAGTCTCCTTTAAAATGATAACACCAGGGTTGTTAGTTCTTCTTTCTTTACTGAGCTTCCCTTTACCTCAGAGAATCAGATAGACATTGAGTTTAATGTATTGTACTTAGAACTTGCAAAACTCCAGTGTGGTTGTGCAAGGATTCATTCTTGGATATAACAGACAGTCAAACCTCATCCCCATTGGACCCTTATTATTTGAATAAGGTGTTAAGAGATACAAAATTGAGGTGCCTTGCTTTGCTGGGTCATGACCTCAGAATTTTCTTATAATTCCTGGTAGCAGGGAAGGTGACTTAGTTGTTTTTATTCTCTGAGCAGGAGAAAAATTGCTGAAGAAATTCCTCTTTTCTCAATAAATGTGAATTTCTAGAATTCGTGAACTTTTGAATTGCTCATGGAAACTCGAGACTGTTACTGCTGACGAATACCTCTTCCTTTCCCCTCCCTGGCCACCTTGTTTTTTTGAAAGAAAATATTCTAGGATTATACCACCCAGAAAATCCTAAGGTACAGAATCTCTTGTGAATGGGAGAATGCGCTTCCCCTCTACATGTCATATGGTTGAAAATATATGCCATAGATGCCTCTCTAAGATTGTGACCAAGGATTCAACATCATACAAGAATTCTCCTCTCAAATAACATTAGAGATTAGGTAGTTCACACATGATCCTGTTTCAAAGAAGACATTAATGGATATTGGCAAGGTAGAGGGGTGTGTAGTGGAAGTATAACACTCCACCCATCTACACACAGGTTCTAGTTCTGATCTCTCCATAAGCAAGGAAAAAGGGGGAAATCTCTCTTTTAAAGGCTAGAAAAAGAGGCAGCTACTCCTATGAAAGTTTTTCCCTTCAGAGTAATAGCCAAGAAACTATGCCAGCATTAGTGAATATCATGCTATAAGAGACACCATAGAAAATTTGCATGCTCTTCATGGGCACAGATAATAAAAAACTCAAAAAACTCACTGGTTACTCTGTACCCCATCCAGTTAATCAGGCTATTTGCTTGATTAACCTCTTCAACAGAATTTCCTCAGAAATTTCCTTTCCTTAGAATTTCTTAGTCCAGTTCTATGACATGAAAAGACAATTAAATCCCTTAATTTTGCATATAAATCATATTACCATATTAGTTAGCTTTATTATGTATTATTCTACCATCAAAAAGTGATTAGAAGGAATATGATGATCTTTTCAGTTTTCGTGATGAGCACATTGTTTATTTCAAAACAGATGAGAGAGAGGAGAGATCATTAGAAACAAAAGGGAAAGATAACTGCTTCTTTTATAAAATGGATTTTATTCCATCAGGGGCTCTTTGAAAAAAAAACAACAAATAATTGTTGCTTTAAATTGATTTTTCTTTTGGTTTATGCCATTGGTCTGATATAAATTAGTGTAACTTGGATTTAATTATCCCTCTGGGACAGGATTGAGGAACAACAATAATGCTTTATGGAGAGTATCAATTGACTTGCCCTTCTAAGCAGTTTTCTTCATAGCCTTATTTTTTATAAGATGAAAGCCAGCAGATGGAGAAAGGCAGTGATCTACAAGAGAGCAGAAAGTTAGATCAAGGTAACTCTTGATGATTCAAGTTTAAAGAAACTGACAATAATTTATAGAACAATTACATTGATACTTTGAAAAGATGTATGATTTTATCTTCATGGCTACTCAGCACCAAAATTGATCCTAATTCATCCACACCATAATAGATTATAATTGATAACTATCATTCTGCTAATCTGCTGAACTATTATTCTAGGTGTTATCTAAGTATCTTTTTGAATTGAAGTCAAACTGACTTGTCTATAGTTTGTAGGCTCTATTCTTTGCTTTTATGTAATTCATTGTATTCATCCCTCCTTATTTTTGTGATACTTCTGCTATTCTCTGAGAGCTTGAACATATTACTGACAGAAGTTTAGCCACCACGTCACCTGATTTTACATAAGGCTGAGTTATATAGGATGTCCTAAAAGTCTTAGTGCAGCTTTAAATCTTTACCTTGTATGCCCGAAGGGCAGATAGTCACTATTGCATTATCTCAGTTCTTCTCTATGCCTTATTAGTGATTGTGCTGCTGCTAGTTCAAAGTCCTTTCTGTTTGATATACAAAGGGAGAAGAAGATGACAAAGCACAGTTTATCTGTGTCACAATAATGTCTAATGATAGCCCTGGGAAAAGTTGGTGACAACTAGGAGATATTCTACTCCTCACCCACAAACTCAAATACCTTATCAAGTAAAGAATTCAAATGGCAGAGGAAAAAAAATACATATAATATGTGTATATACACATATACATTTTATATATACATAAACACACACATGTGTGTATGTATGTATTCAGTTTCTAATAGCCCTTCTAATCAAATCCCTAACTATAGAAATCAGACTGTTAGTTAGCTACTTAGAAAAAGTATGGGTATGTGGGTTTATGTGTGTGTGTGTGTGTGTGTGTGTGTGTGTGTGTGTGTATATATATATATATATATATATACATATTTTTTTCTGAATCACAAAGTGAAGAACTGTTACAGAATTACAGGCAGGAAGAGACCTCTGAAGTCATAGAATAGAGACAACTCAGTGGGGATCATGATAACTCTCTTCAAATCTTTGAACAGTTGTCATGGGGAAGAGGGATTAGACAGTATGTTACTCTACAGGGCAGACATAGAAGCAATAGATGGATACTGTAAGGAAACAGAATTTGATCATTTTAAGAAGGAACTGTCTAAAAATTACAACTATCCAACATCAACAATGGCTATCTTTTTAAATAGTAATTTATGGTTTGCAAAGCACTTTCTTATTTGGTACTTCATGCAACCTTGGACATAAATGTTATGATTTTATCCATTTTACAGATAAAGTAATTGATGCTGTGAGGTTAAAGGACTTGCCCTGTGTCTCACAGCTATTAAGTATCTGAGGCAAGATTTGAACTTAGGACTTTATGACTCCAAATTCCTTTGCTCTATCTATTATACTCTCCCATTCAGTTGTTCAGTTGTGTCAGATGTTTTGTGATAGCATGGACCATATCACACCAGTACTGTCCATGGGGATTTTTTATCAAAGATACTGGAGTCATTTGTCATTTCCTTCTGTACTGGATTAAGGTAAATAGAGGTTAAGTTACTTGCCCACAGTCATACCACTAGCTAAGTGTCTAAGGCCACATTTAAACCAAGGTATTCTTGGCTGCAGGCCCAGCACTCTGTCCATTGAACTAACTGCCTCCAATGTGCTGCTTAAC
>JAQQSW010019660.1:0-11005 GCA_028646575.1 Pseudocheirus occidentalis
TTAATAGTATCTTGATTTCTCATAAAGTCATTTGCCTCCATTTGCTCCACTCTAATTCTGAAGGAATTATTCTCTTCAGAAAGTTTTTGAGATTCTTTTTCCATCTGATAAATTCGGCTTTTTAAGACATTCTTCTCCTCATTGGCTTTTTGGGCCTCTTTTGCCGGTTGAATTAGTCTGTTTTTTAAGGTGTTATTTTCTTCAGTCAGGTTGTTGACTCTCTTATCATGATTTTCTTGCATCATTCTCATTTCTCTCACCAATTTTTCCTCCACTTCTCTCATTTGGTTTTCAAAATCCTTCTTAAGCTCCTTTATGGCTTGTAACCAATCTACATTTTTTTTGGAAGTTTTTGGTGTGGGACTTGTTGTGTTGTTTTCCTCCCATTCCATGCTTTGACCCTTTTTTCCCAAAAAAGGAATCTAAAGTTGGATTGCTGAGCTTTCTTTGCTTCCTTTGCCTGCTCATGTTGCCAGTCAGTTACTTGACTTTTGGGCTCAGTAGAACTCTGCTTTCAGAAGGGAGAGTTACGTCCCAAATTGATGGGGTTTTCACACCTGCTGGAGCTATTAGGTGGCTACAGTCTGTGCAACTTCTGCAGTCTCTTAGCTTCTTAATGGTGGCCTGCCCCCCCGGCAATCTGCAGGTCAGGAGCTCTTTAGCAGCCATGTGGAGACAGCAGCAGGGCCGCTGCTGCTGCTGCTTATTGCCCTGGAGGCAGAGAGCCAGATTCTCTTCCCCAAATTTAGCCAAGTTCACTGACCTTTCACTTTGTCCTTGTTTTTTATGGGTTTGTAATTCTGGAAACCACCACAGCTTCTGGTGATCTGATCTCCTGAAAGCTACAGCCGGGGCTTCTCTTGGACAGCCTTGGACTAAAACTGCATGGGGCTGGGCTCTGCTGCCAGCAAGCTGCAATGAGCCCTTTCAATCCATCTGCTTCCCTTCCTTCATCAGGAGACTTGTTTCTCTGTCATTTTATGAGTTCTTACATTCTAAAATTTGTTTAGAATCATATTTCATAGGTATTTGAAGTGGTTATGGTGGGAGCCATGGTATTCTCCTGCTTCTATGCTGCTATCTTGACCATTCCTAAATGATTTTAAGAATTATAATAAAAAGATAGAACACATACACATGTGTATTTATATACATATATTTACATGGAAATAAATATATATATATGTGTGTGTGTGTGTACACTTGTATATGACTATGTACATAATATATAATATGTATTATGTATATACATATATATTATATACATATATAAATATATATTTCCATATCTACCCATATATCATTTTTCAGATGTTTCTGATATTTGACTTTTCCAAACCCTTATTCAGATGTTAAACTTCTTTCTAGTTTATCTTTCTTTAAACAATTTATCTAATTCTAAAAGAAGCAAATTAGAGTCCCAAACAAATATTATTTTACTATTTATTTTTCTATATAATTAAATTATCATTCAATGCTATTCAATTTACATATATGTGGTTCTTCTATTATTTTTTTCCCTATGGTTAGTTAAAAATAATGTGATTTATATCCTTATCTCTTTCATTTTTTTTTCTTGAACTATTGCCTTTTGTGAGATCATGATTGCTACCCTTATTTTTTAATTAACCAGAGGTATAATAGATTCTTCTCCAGCCACTCATGTTAATGTTGTGCAAATATGTTTCAAGTACACTTCTTGTAATCATATTGAATTCTACTTTCAGATCCATTCTGTTGCCCTCATCCATGTTATGGGAGAGTTTATCTAATTCATATCCACAATTATGATAGTTTCATTCATTTTCCCTTCATTACATTTTATTATTATATATTTTAGTTTATCCATCTGCTTTCTTTTTAAAAGAAACAATGTTGTAAAAGAAAGGGAATTGGATCAACATTAGACCAATGATGTTCTATAATTGGGGTTGTCTGATTTTTCTTTTTGTCTCTACATTACTTAGCCCACACATATTTTTAGCTCTCATCATATCCTTTCTTTCTCTCCTTTTAATCTTGCCCTTATTATTTATCTTCCATAGTTGAAATTGTATTTCTTTGTCATTATTTTCTACCCAATTCTTCCCTCTGTTTTCAACCCTCCTCTTCCCTCTCCTTGTCCACATCTATTTCTCTGTTGCTCTATGTGTTTGTGTCTCTTCCATCCATCCATTCTTGTATCCTTCCTTCCTTCCATCCTTCTTTCCTTCCTTCATTCTTTTTACCTTCCCCTTACATCCCTCCTTCTTTATTTCCTTCTCTCCTTTTTCCAGTCCTTAATTTCATGCTTTTTTCCTTCCTTCCTTTGTACATTCATTCATTCATTCATTTGTTCATTCATTTGTTTGTTCCTTCCTTCCTTCCTTCCTTCCTTCCTTCCTTCCTTCCTTCCTTCCTTCCTTCCTTTTCTTCCTCTGTCCCTCCCTTCCTTCTTTCAGTGTTGTAGAGAGGAATAAGAATGGCAGAGAACAAGCAAATTTCTTTACACAGAACAAAATTCACTTAGAAATAAAAAGATTAATGCTATATTTTGTGAGATTAAATAACTTAGAGGCTAAAATCATTGAGATGCTAATAATTTGTAACAGGGCATATTTGTCATAATGTGATTTATCAAATTGCCCAAGTGAGATTTTAAAATGAAGTAGCTTTCTTTCTGATGCAATGCTACAGATATTAATGATATTTTGTGAAGCAAACTAGATGAATAATAGTAAATTTGTTATGTACACACAGGTAATTATGTTGTTTTGATATAGTTATTGTGACAAGTATTTAACTTTTATTTTTATTATGCATTCTATTTTAAAATATATGACATATGCTTCTTCTACAATTTTTTTTCAAATGAGAAAATTTGGCAAATTTAGAATCTATTTGCTGAAACCTGTTTTAAAAAATGCTTAATTCAGGCATCTTGTATTTCAAAGTATATTTTGCAGAAGTAGACATTTAACTGAAGATTTCTATTTAATGGTAGAACAGAACTCTATTAACAATGTAGAGAGACATTTACCCAGAATTCATTTATTCATATTTTAATTTCTAATAAGTGTTCAACTAAATTGTTTCTTAACCTCCTTATTGAACCCCTCTGTAAATCTCTATAATTCTACTGATTCTTAGATCTGGGTCAAAATAAAACCAGAGTTATCAAAAAGAAACACCTTTGTAGCATTTTCATTTTTAAAAATCCTTTTTTTTTTCTTCTGCTGGTCATGTCTACTCCTTTAGCTGATAATGCTTCTTATACTTGGCATTTGAACTCTTCCATGCCTCTTTGCATTTTTATGGACTTTTATTCTAATATTTGTAATAAGATACATAGCCACATTTTAATGAGGCACTACAAAATTACAATTCTTAGGTTATATCTTGCCGGTGCCTTACTAGTTACATCATATATTTAATATGTATCATATTTACATGTATATATCATATATATCATATCATATATTTATAAGGATACTCACATTTACCTATGTATATATACACACAAATATTACATGTATACAGATAGATAAAATGTAGTTTTAGCATATATATTTATATATACATTAATATATATAAACACTTATCCATATGTACACATATGTGTGTGTATTATGTATATGTATATATAAAATTTTATAACAACTGAATTAACTAAAAATGAGAAAAGGTTCTCATAAAACATTTAGGTAGGGAAGTTTTTCATGTGGAAGAGGATGCCTTGGGATGTATTGGGGTCTTCCTTATTTGAGTTCTTCAAGTAGAGTCCGTGACAACTCATCAATTATATGGTAGAGCATATTTTTTTGAGGTCCGCTATGGGTTCCTTCCAACTCTTGAATTCTGTCACATGCAATTTGTTTCTTATAGAATTGATCAACTCATTCAGTTGCTTTTGCTAAAGGTAGAAGCACTGGTAATAAAATAAGTGTGATGGATTTCTAGCAGAATAGTCAGGTTGATATTGTGGAAATGAATACTGAAGTAGGTATCAGAAGACCTTCATTTGAATTCAGACTTTACTGTTTATTAGGTCTATGACTTTGGAAAGATCATTTTATCCTCTAAGCTTCAGTTTCTATATCTGCAAAATTTAAGGACTGGACTTTTAAAATTCACCCAAAATGACTATAATTTTGTCAGTCAAGTAGAGTTTCAATGAAATGTCCTTTAGATTTCTTCTAAAACAAGATTTTCTGAGATTTGACCATTAAATCAAAGAACCAATTCATAAGCAATTATTAAGCATCCTTCTTGTACTATGCTCAAAATAATGTTCCTAATATCAAGGCATTACATAAGGGAAATTTTACATGTATTAGAGAATAAGTGACATTGGATAAGTCACTCAACTTCCCCCAGACTGCTCATTGCTAAAATGGAAATAATAATAGCACTTACCTCCCAAGGTGGTTGTAAAGATCAATAGACACATATTGTATCTCCTTTCCTTGGAAGATATATTTGATCTGTCACAGGGATTACGAGTGGAGTCATAAGGCAATTCATCATCCACTAATCCACTAAAAAGTATCTTTTACAATGGAAATCTACATGCCTTAGTAGAGTGTTATGCTAAGCCAAAAAATGGGATAGGGATCAGAAACATCAATGGATAGACAATTCGGTTCTGGAAGAAATGCTAAATAGAGAAGAGCATAGCAACTGAATTGTGAGGGAAGAGTAGATAGTACAAGAATAGGTCAGCAAGTTCTTTGAGTCTTATAGTCTTTGAGAGTTGCCTAAGGCACTGAGAGGTTAAGTAATTGTATCACCAAGGTAATATTCATAACACTGATGGTGACCATGAATATGTCTGCATAATTCTGAATTGAAATATATAACAGACTCACTATATACAAGACAGAATCAAAACATTTATTCAGACATCAGAAAGCCAATTCTGAACACCAGAAAACCAAATTTATCATAATAACAAAGAAATCTATACAAAATAATACTGCAGAGAGCAGCACTATCCCAAAGCCTTCCTACAAGCAAACACTCACTTGTCTCCTTGCCTGTGTCCTATCTCCCCTCTCTATTTTAAGTGCTCTGACTCCCAGCTTCCTCTGGGCTCTGCTCTACCCTTCCTACTCCACCCATTTAGAAAACTCCTCCCACCTCAGGCTCCATGTGATTACATTCAGCTAATTAAGGGCAGTGAATATCTTCAAATTCCCTTAGGCC
The DNA here is from genome assembly GCA_028646575.1 of Pseudocheirus occidentalis. NCBI lineage: Eukaryota > Metazoa > Chordata > Mammalia > Diprotodontia > Pseudocheiridae > Pseudocheirus > Pseudocheirus occidentalis. Next base: position 5,185 of record JAQQSW010019660.1, read on the forward strand.
TATTAAGGGGTAGGGAAGATCTTCAAATTCCCCTTACCATTACAGGGAGTTGGGCCACATAGCCCATATTTGTGAAAGGCAGTACTTGATCTCAGGCTTCCTGGTTCCAAGGTTAGCTCTTTTTCTATTACACCTTTCTACATGTGTATATGCATGTATACTTTAGTCTATAGTATATGTGTGATTATACAAGTATAAGTATATACTGAGTATAACATATAACATATTCAAGGGTATATATATGTATATATAAGTAAGTATATAAATATGAACATATGTACATATGCATAAAGTCTGCTGTCTGGGATGAGTCAAAGGGAAACTAACCATAAATAAGTGTTCCAATAAACATTATATTAAGTGCCTATTTTGTACCAAGTACTGTAATAAATGTGGGGATTACAAAGGACAAAAGACAGGAAACTTACATTCTAAATCTATATTGGAAGTGGTCTGAAGACATTATCCAATACCGAATGGAATTCTGAACTGAAAACATCTGAGTAACAGTAACATCTTGAGATGATGGATTCTGTTAACTGACAGAAAAATAAAATAAAATTAACAAAGAGCATCAGAGTTAAACCTTAACAACAAAATATATTGTAGCAGGTTGCATTTTATTCATTCTTTGCTGTGTAATTTCAATTCTTACACTATAGTAAAGAAAACTAAATGAGGAATCTTGTAATAAAGCATTGTTGGGTCATGTTGAAAATGAGTTTACCTTAGAGAAGAAAAGAAAGCAATTTGTGGGAGTATAACAAATGTCGTTCTTCCAAATAACAAAAGCTGAGGAAAATTTAAAGTCTATTATCTTTTTTTTCTTTCTTTATAACATTTCAAAGTATAAAAGATATAATAGTAGACTCTTAGTGAGAGGTGTTGTACTTAAGGTAAATGAACCAAAACACTGCAATGATTCTTCGTGGGAGTGAGTTCAAAATATGTTTTTTACAGAGGTTGATAAACTATTAAAGAAAAAAGTGCTCAGTCATTGACTTTCAGTATTGTTTTGTACTATGTTTTATTTTGAGTATATTTTTATTTCATTTTGCTTTTTGGATGGAGAAGGCAGGTCAGTTGGGATTAAGGTCACAATTGCCCAAGGTCACATGCCTAGTTTTATGTTAAGTGTCATGTCTGAGGCCAGATTTGAACTCAGGTCCTCCTGACTTCAGGGTCAGTGCTCTATTTACTGTGCCACTTAACTGCCCCACTATTTTGAGTATTTTTTAAACTTTTCTAAATAATTTCACATATATGTGAACAATACTGTAAACCAAGTAGGATAGATTTTTATTCTCCTATTCTTATAGTAACAGGTTTTCTCCATGACAAATGACTGTCTAGTAGAGATGAGACTAGAAACAAAATCTTTTCTTCTAGATAGGAACTTTTCCTTTGTTGTTGTTGTTCAGCATCCTTCTAAGTTTCAGTTTCTGTATGACTCTTCCTGATCCCATTTGGGATTTCCTTGACAAAGATACTGAAGTGGTCTGCCATTTCTCCAGCTCATTTTACAGATGAGGAAACTGAGGCAAACAGGGTTAAGTGATTTGCCCAGGGTCACATAGCTATAGCATCTGAAGCTGGATTTGAATTCAGATTTTCCTGACTCCATGCCTGAACTCTCGCCACTCTGCCACCTACGTGCTCATGCTTTTTCCTAGGCCAGGCTGCATTTTCCTTTATATTTGGGAGGTTGTTTTATACTTGACTGTAAGCATCTCCTTAAGATGAAAGTTGAATTGACTTTGGTTTATACATGTTTTCTTTGAATAGAATGTAAGATACTCATCATCAGGAACCCTTATTTTTGTTTGCTTTCTATCCCTAGTACATAGGACAAAGGTGCTCAATAAATGTTTGTTGATAGATTGTTCTCAGGAATACCCTGGTATTCACTAGAAAAGTTCCTAACTTATCTCACAACAGAAACGTAGGTCACAAAACCCAATCACTTTGTATATATCAGGGCAGCAACTATTTATAAAAAACCTGTAAATCATGTTGTTAGGTCCAGAATCCTTTTGTGATACTGAAAACACATTATCTGTTGTTGTTGGAAATTTTGCATGCCAGACTATCTTGAACTGAATAAATATATATGTTTAATATAAAAAAGTCTTAAAATGCCCCCCCCTCAAACCCTTCAGTTTAGGCCTTTGGTATTTTCTAGTACAGCAGATTCTGGGAAGACTTGAAGAAGAGCTCAATAAAGACATCACTTCTGTGTCAAGACCTACATGCTCCTGTTTTTTCAGACTTGAGAGATACTTGTTACCAAATCTAGAATACAACTAGCAGTACTATCAGTGAATCAATGAATATTTATTAAGCACCTACTATGAGTATGGTGCTGTGCTCTGCAATAATGGCATAAAAAGGAGGTAAAATATAGTCCCTGGCCTCAAGGAACTTACAAGCTAATGGACAACTATTACTGGGACAATCCTTTATGTCATCATTTTAGCAATAACAAAAGGAAGAATGAGAAGAATGTTTCAATAAAAATGCTGTGGTGGGTAAGTTCTCTGGGCTACAGTCAAACAGGCCTCTTTCTTTTTGCACTAACTCAGATTTCCAACTTCTGCCTCCATATTATGCACATCATTGCAAATGTACTCATTCCTCATTTCATCTATTAAAACCTCTAATTTCCTTCAAATCTTAGCTCAGATGCTTCCTCTTATGATAATAATGACTACCATTTAAATGGGGAGCTAGGTGACAGAATGGATAGACTGTCAGGCCTGGAGTCAGAAGACTAATTTTCCTGAGTTCAAATCTGTCCTCAGAAACTAACTAGTTGTGTGACCCTAGGCAAATCACTTAACCATATTTGCATCAGTTTCCTCATCTGTAAAAATGAACTGGAGAAGGAAATGGCAAACTACTCTAGTATCTTTACTAAGAAAACCCCAAATGGAGTCATGAAGAGTTGGGTATAACTGAAACAACTGAATAACAACAAAACCTCTTCTAGAGTATTTTAAGCTTTGTGATAGTATATATGAATTATCTCATTTTCTCCATGAGAGGTAGGTGCTATTTTTATGACAATTTTACAAATGACAAAACTGAGACAGGCAGATGTCAAGTGAATTAATTGCCCAGGGTCACATAGCTGGTAAGTGTTTGAGGCATGATTTGAACCCCTGACTATCCATTGGAACACCTATCTGCTTATATGCCCAGTAAGCTCTTTGAGGACAAAGAGTATCTTCAGTGTTTTCTCTGTAGTTCTAACATCTGACACAATATTTTAAACATAAGTAGGTTTTTAATAAGTGACTACAGAATTAAATTTAATTATACTATCTGCCTCCCCTAAAAAAAGTTATTTTTTTCCAACCAGGGGTCAAATAGTAAAGTTTTTTTGTTTGTTTTTGTTTACAGGATGAGAGGATATTTCTTCTAACATACTAAGCATTATCAGTTTGGTGCAATGGAAAGATAGAAGATTAGGAGTCACAATGCCTGGCTATGAGTTCTTGTTAAAACTCCAGAGTACACTATAAAATTGAAGCTCTCCTTATACTGTAATGCATGGAGCCCTGTCTGGGGATCTGATTAATACCATCCTGCGCTTGAAGTCAGGAATCAGTTCATATCTGTTGAATAAATGGGATCATCAACATTTGTGGCCCCAGAGTTCTTTCAGTTCTAATGAGGTCCCTAAGCAGCCCTCTGCTCCATTTGATATGGTCTTGAGTTAGCTGTTACTTGATAATTGTGCCTGAAGCAGTTTCAGGTGAGTGATTCTATTTTCTTAACTAGGAATAAGCAAACAGAAACCGTGGGAATAATGTAAAAGGATTTCACACACACACACACACACACACACACACACACACACACATACACACTCCACACATACATATGCATATACATTCCCCAGCTCCAGAGTGTATACTCTTACATCTGAGAGTGAGAAGCAACCAGGTAATACTGACATGGCGATGTCCTGATTTAGAAAATTATTACTTGGCTTGGTGATATATTTGAAAATGGTATCACTAAAAAAATAACTACTATCTGAGGAATATGGAGGGAGAATATGTGGAAAGCTATTAATGTGTACCTTATGGATTAAAAAAATTGATATTAGTGGTGATAGACACAGATCTTAACTTGTTTCCCTTAATAGCTCTGTCTTCCTCATGGAGGGAAATTGGCCTAGATGTGTCCTGTGCATGGTTTATTGGACATTTCCACTCATTCATTCAGTTGGCGACATATCTCTGAAGGTTACCAGGAGGTAAACATCATTTTAGTACTGGAGGAATGAACAGAGGGGCACAGTAGGTAACTCCATCCTTTGCAGATCTAATTTAAATTATGTTAACAGCTAGAAAATTAGTTTTAAGAGATCAAAGGGAGAGTTTAAGGGAAACATATTTTCAAGATGACTGAAAGTATTCAGGTAAAAGGAGCTCCTTCCCTGAATCATTCTCAGGATCATCCTGAGGGGGAAGACTAGGAGAGCCTTATAGATTTGGCATTTCTGGAAACATTTTATTTGGTTTCAATCTGTGGTTAGAAAAGAAAGCAAGGAGGAAGGAAGGAAAGGAGGAAGAAAGAAAGGTAGGAAGGAAGGAAGAAAAGAAGGAAGGAAGTGTAATAGTAATCAGTATATCAGATACTTAGCACTTAGTAACTTAGGGCTAAGTAGCACCTAGTAACTTAGGGCTAAGTATGGAAGGTGTGAACCCTGTCCATTGTTGAGAAGGCATGAACTCCCCTGTTGATGTGGAAGAAGGCTATTGGCTGAGACAGGAAGCCAGTGCTGTATATAAAGAAGGATTCTAGAGACAGAGAGAGAGAGAATTGGAATGTCCTCGTGAAGGAAGATTCATGGAGATTGAAGCCAGCTGAGAGAGAGAGAGAGAGAGAGAGAGAGAGAGAGAGAGAGAGAGAGAGAAAGAGAGAGAGAGACAGTGTGTGTGAGAGAGAGTTTCTCTCCCAGTATCTGGAAGCTGACTGAGAACTGAATTGGAATTTTCCTGAGACCAGAAACTGGTGAAGGTCAAACAGAAGGCCGATATTCCTTCTGGGTCCTAGAGCCAGCTTAACTGCTGGAAGACTGAAGAAGCATGACCAGGATAAGACTTTGTTTATTCATGGCTTGGATGATCCTTGAGTTCCAGGAAAGAGAAGTGGTGAAGGGTTTGAGATGTGCTGAACCCTGTAAACTTCAGTGTGTGCCATGGATTGCCCTTAGGACTGGACAAGGACCTGGGAGCTGTCTATCTCTGAGGACTGGATGAGAACCTAGCAGTTGTCTGCTTCTGAATCCAGGTGATTGTTTGGCAGATTCAGGAGGGAGCTGGAACCATGGAAGGGGATCCAGGGAATCAGAGAGTCCTCCCAGAGTCAAGATAAAGAAAAGGCCTCCCCTTGGACTAAACTAAGGTTTGCTGGAAACCAAGGAGTGGAAAGTTTGTGTGGTTTTCTAAGGATTGTATCAGTGACTAATGATATTTATTAATTGGGAATCTGGCTTAGTGACTGACTGCTAGATGAGTGACTAAGTTAAGGGTTGCCCATGAGTGGAATATTGGTATATTGTGAATTGATTGATTGAATCATTAAGTGAGAAGGGTTTCCCCCTTAGGGAAACCAGGTGATTCATCTTTTGTTCTTTGTTCTAAATATTGTGGCCACTGTAGTGAAAATTGTGTGGCCATTCCAATGTTAAGCTGTTATGAACACTATATTGTGACTTTCTGTGATAAGATGTAATATTGAGAATATTATATTGTGAATATTGTACTGAACCTTGATCTGTAATGGAATAAACAGAGTGTTCACTATT
>JAQQSW010019661.1:0-11004 GCA_028646575.1 Pseudocheirus occidentalis
ATTTGATTACAGAACTTTAAATTCTAGATTCTTTCCCTTTCTCCCTCATCACCCACCCCCACTAGAAGGACAAGCAATTCAATACAGGCTGTACATATGTAATTACACAGAACATCTCCACAGTGGAATGTTGTAGAGACTGATTATGTCTGTCCTATGCCTACTTCCTATCCTGTCCCAATCCTTGTTCTATTTTCTACCCTGTCCCTGTCCCTTTACAGAAGTGTGAACTTCCAGCAACCCTCCCCCCACCTTTTCCTCCCCTCCGTCATCCCATCTCTCATCCCCATCCCCTCTACTCTCCTGTGTGGTGAGATGCCCAGTTTTGAGTTTATGTCATTCCTTCCCTAAGCCAAATTCAGTGAGAGTAATGTTGACCCTTTCCCTTTTGCCTTTCTATTCTTCCCCTCCATTATATCAATTATCCCTTGCCTCTTCTGTCCCTATACCTTTTCAATGAGAGATGCAGGTACAAAATCAACAAACTATTACTTAAATTTTTACTTAATAATTAATTGCACATGAGATACTGTGCTAAATACTCTGCTTGAACAATAGAAAAAACCAACAGGAGAGATTCCCCCAAAGAATTTTTTTTTACAAGTTTTCAGTAATAATTTGCAATATTTATGTTCTCTTGGAAAATAATGTGTCTAAACAACTCAAATAAAGTTATTAGTTAGGGAATACTTGATTCTGATTATTTAACCTCTCTAGTTTTCTTTGACATAAGAAAATTGCTTTTCCATTGTTTCTGTTTTCACCTTATTATTGAAACATTTTGTGTACTGGTTGACTTTACTAGCTATATACATTATAGATAACATAATGGAATCTTTACTTTTTAAGAAATGCATTTTAATTTTATTTTTCAATTTTCCACATTTTTATTTTAAGTTTTGAGTTCCAAATTATATTCCTCCCCTCCCCTCTCTTTGAGATAGTAAGCAATTATGTGAAACATTTTTATCTTAGGCATTTTGCTCAAGAAGACTCAAATAAAAGAAAAAAATGAAAGAAAGCTACATTACTTCAGTCTGTATTCCATCAATATCAGTTCATTTTCTGGAAGCATATAGTAAGCTTAATCATTAGGTTTTTGATATTGTCTTTGATCATTGTACTGATGAGAATAGCTATATTCTTCATTGAATAATACTGCTGCTACTGTGAATAACATTCTCTTTTTTTTTTTACTTCACTCAACATCAGTTCATGTAAGTCTTTCTAGGTTTTTCTGAAATCATCCTACTTGTCATTCCTTATAGCACAAAAATATTCCATTACAGTCATATACCACAGGTTGCTTAGCCATTCTCCAATTGATGGGCATCTCTTTAATTTCCACTTCTTAGCCACCACAAAAAAGAGCTGTTGTAAAATATTTTTTTTGTACAAATAAGCCCTTTGCCCTTATTTTGGATGTCTTGGATATAGACCTAGCAGTGTTATTATAGGACCAAAGGGTATGCACAGTTTTTGAGCCCTTTGGCTATAGTTCCTATTTGCTCTGCAGAATGGTTCGATCAGTTCACAACTCCACCAGCAGTGTATTAGTGTTCCAGTTTTCCCACTCCCCCTCCAACTTCCAATATTTTCAGGTTTTTTGGTCATATTAGCCAATCTTAAAGGTGTGAGGTGGTTCCTCAGAGTTGTTTTAATTCACATTTCTCTAATCAATAGTGATTTATAGCATTTTTCATCTGACTATAATAGCATCAATTTATAATAGCTTTAATGTCTTCATCTGAATACTGCCTATTCATATCCTTTGGCCATTTAACAATTCAGGAATGATTTGTACTATTGTAAATTCGACTCAGTTCTCCCTACATTTGAGAAATGAGGCCTTTATCAGAAACACTGGCTATAAAATGTTTCCCAACTTCCTCCTTTCTTTTTAATCTTGTCTGCATTGGTTTTATTTGTGCAAAATCTTTTTAAATTTAATGCAATCAAAATTATCTGTTTTGGATTTCGTAATGTTTTCTATCTCTTGATTTGTCATAAATTCTTCCCTTTTCTGCAGATCTGATAGGTAAACTATTACTTGCTCTCACAATTTGATTACGGTATCACCCTTTATGTCTAAATCATGTACCCATTTCAACCACTAATTAGCCATCTTGTAAATTCGTGCCATTGATCAGGAAAGGGAAAAAAAAAGTTTGAGAATATGATTAGTACTCAAAGCATAAGTTGTAACCGAATCAGATCCACGTGTAATCTTGGTGCATGAATGACATTATAACATTAATGAAAGTGAAAAGCCATGGGTGTTATTTTCAGCACTTGATAATTACAGTAGTAAGAGGCTAAATCATGGAAGCTGATTCTCCCTTCTCTGCTAGAGTTTGCCTGAGGCATATTATCCCACTGGTCCCCAAAGTCTTTATTAAATTTCAGAGATTATCACTTTGAATAGTTATTGCACCCATTTACTAAGTTGTCACTAAATATGGTCCTAGGCATGAAGAGAAAGTTTCTTCTCTGAAAGCTGAGGAATCTGCATAGTTAATGTCAACATTTCCTATTTAAAAAATCAAAAATCAAAAATAAAATAGGTTATGAATTTTAAAAAACAAAATTATCTACTTGACTTGTTAAAATAGAATATATTTAATAAGTTAAACATGCAAATGACATGTGGTTCTATTGCAGTTTCTCAATCTATGATAATGAGACATTGCTTTATCACCAGTTAAAAGATTAATGCTTAAATTTAAAATATGTGTATATGAATATATTTGTTTCTAGAAGCACAAGTGTGCCCCCTTCTGAAGAAAATTATTATTGGCACCAATGTTTCCCCTTAAATAGACAACTTCCCATTTTTATGTGATTTATTCAGAAATTTCTATTGGTGAGCTTTAATAGTTCTCTTGTTTTGAGAAATATTTATATTCAGTGACCCTTTTTCTGGAAAGTTTTTGTAATTCAATGCATTTTTGGTTGTGTAATATTTTCATAAGTGAAGCATTAAGGAATTTTTCTAAGACACATATTTTATTTTTCTATTGGTTTTGGGGGAAAAAAGTGCAAAAGAATTTATCTACAAGAAACCAATTATGAAGGAAGTCAAGTCCTCAGAATTGGAGTTACCACACAATCAGGTTGAAAATTTGGACAAAAAACAATGACTTTTTATCTTTAATTTAATTTTAATTGTCTGTAATAGAAAGTCTATGACATCACACTTGGGGCAACTCAGTTTTGATTTAATATCAGTAAGTGGTGAGAGCTTTTGTAATGCTTTCAAATTTATACATAATTATAGGTACTGAAAAACTATGCCCTTGAGTTTCACCAATAAACAGAGGAGAGGGATATACTCTTGCTGAGTCCTAGAATATTAACCACCAGAATGGACTTCAGAGGGAATCATGTCCTACCCATCATTTTAAAATAGGTGAAACTGATGATCATAAAGTGAAATAACTTTCCCTTAGTCACACAGGGAGTTATTACCGGAAAAAAGAACAAATATCTAATTTCCCTGCATGCTTCCCTTTTATTACAAAATTTTGCTGCCCCAAGTTCTAGCAGGCTGTCAGCTATTGTGTGTTCTTCATATTCGAAGAGGATCACATGACATTACTATCCTGGGGTCAAGGTACAGTAAGTTTGACTGTGACTGATAAGTCCAATATAAACTTGGAAGGCTTTACTATAGGTCAGGCACAAATAGTTTATTTGAGCATTTGAGATGGAGATATCTCTAGATTTGTAGAACTTATGTTTCTTTTGTGCTGGCGGAATTCTGTTTTGCTTATAGAGAAAAGTGCCTTCTTTGAAGAAGATACACCATGTTGTGTGGTCCTATGCTAGCATCTGCTATGTCTCACAGTCAATATTAAAGTTCTTCAAAGAGACCTTGAGAATGTTGTTATATTGTTTCTTCTGACCTACAAGTGAAAAACTGCCTTGTATGAGTGCTCTAGAAAATAGTTATTAGGTAAATGTCCATTTGGCGTTTAGACTACATGGCAGCCCATCCAAGTTGCACTCTCTACTGTAGAGTTTGAATGCATGGAAGTTAACCTTTAGAGAGGGCCTCATTGTCCAATATATTTTTTTGCCTGCCGATATTCAGAATCTTTCTAAGACAATTCAAATTAAAAACAAAAACAGATGCATTTTATAGCATGGCACTGATATACAATCCAGGTTTCAGAGGCATACAACAATGAAATCAGCATAACAGCTCTGTAGACTTTTGGTTTGAATGTAATGTAATAACTTTCCTCTCCCACACTTTCCTTTGGAGCCTCACAAACACTAAACAAGCTCTAATAATGTGTGCACCAACCTCAACATAGTTGTGGAAATCTCTGGAAAGTAAATAAATTTATCCATGCCATTCTGTTTTTATTTTCTATTTGCTGTAGCCAATAGTTCCATGTATGGAAGATAAGGTACTAGGTGGTAGTAAACATCATCTATTTCTTGGTATTAATTGGCAGACCAAAATTAGTATAAGTGGCAGAGAACTGATCTATACTCTGTGGCATCTCAGCCTCAGAGGCTGCATTGAGTGCACAATCATCTGAGAACACAAAGGCACTTGCTAACTCTCCCTCTACTTTAGTTTTGGCTTGTAGCCTTTTCAAGTTAAATAGTTTACCATCAGTGTAACAGCTGACCTTAATACTATTAATGTCCTCCTTGAAGTCATCTGACAACATCACAGAAAACATAATAAGAAGCAATGGGTGCAAACACATAGTTCTGCTTCACTCCATTGGTGCCTGGGGAAGAACTGGCCTTTATCCAGAATGTGGGCAAACAAATTTCACCATGATCTTCCACAAACTATCATGAATGACAATATCAAATGACTTGGTCATTATACACAAACCTCTATTTTGCTCCTGGCATTTTTCCAGAAGTTGTCAAGTTGCAAACATGTCAACCATTTTTTTTAGTTCCTTAGCCATGCTGACTCTTGGGTAGAAGATCATCTTCCAGGTGGAGAATCAGTCAATTAAGGAGGACTCTGGCAAGAATTTTGCCAACAAATGTTTAAGAGAGGAGTCCCCCTGTGACTGTAACAGGATAATCTATTTTCTTTTCCTTTTTAGAAATGACAAATAGAGATATCCTGATCCCCTGGGAGATAACCTAATCCAGAAGATTTCAGTCAGCTTGTATGGGAACAGTGCCCCACCCCATGCCTTGTAGATGCTCAGATGAAATCACTGCCAAGTATTTGATTATACAAGAGTAGCTTAATGGCATTCAATTCATCTTTTTCAGTTGGATGTTTGGCTAGAGAGTGACTGACCTCAACCAAAGGTATATGATATCTGGTTTCAGTGTTGTTTGATGATAGTCTGTTGAGAACACTATGGAACTATTCAGCCTACTCTCTAGGATCATGTCCTTATCACTGCTCTTTATGGTTCTATCAGCACTGAGTAGTTGAGATGCACCAGAGGTCTTTGGCTTACAGTCTTCAGGACATTGTAGACGAACTTTGGATTATTGCTATCAAAATAATACCGAATCTTATCTCCTATTGGGCTGAGAATTCTGCATTTTTTCTAAGTTTTGCTTGCACTTTACTCTTTACAGAGTTAAATACTGCCTTCTTAGAGAAGTTGAGCTGTCCTGGTGGTAAACCCTGTAGAACCTTCATTTTACATTAGTAGCTTCTGAATTTCCCCATCGTGTTCTTCAGACCAATCCTAATGTTTGTGAGTGTTCTTGCTCAGAAGAACAAATGCTGTACTTAACTAAATCTCTACAAACCAGACACTCCTTTTCTGCTCCAGTGTTGTTAACTGGATGCTGACTCAGCTTTCCTTACAGGACAGCAATAAACTATTCATGCATGGAGAAGCATTAGAGAGGAATCCATCATAACCTTAGAAGAAAGATCTCTAACTTCTAAAGTTACTCAAACTTTATTTTAAGAAGAAAACTAATTTGCAGAACTTTTCAAGTGGAAAATTATGACATGCAGTGGAATAGTGGGATGCCCAACTCAAGGTCAGGAAAGAACTGGATTGATCACTTAACCACTGAAAAATGCTATAAATGACCATAAATTTCATCTGAATTTCTTGCCTATATTAGTAGAGAGATTCTAAATTGGAAGAGGAATCCATATACTGAAAAAAAAGTCATAGATCTGAGAGAAAAAATTTGATAACAAATGAATCAGAATCGTCCAGGATGAGATGTTGCATAGATGTTATGATCTATATCTATGCAAAAGTACCCATATTAATTAAACCATAGAATTATTTTAAATGCTAAAAACATGAATGCATGCATAATTCAATAGTTGGTAAAAATTTTTCTTATTTATGGTGGTCTCAGGGACTAAAATACTTGTTTTAAGACTCATCTAAGCATTCTTTGTACTATAGTACATTGGCTCCAAATCAACTTATGTCTTTTTGAAATGTAGAAAAGTCTATTTGAAAATTTCTTGCTTTTTGTATTGTTTTTACCACCATACTATAGACCCTGAATCTATATTTAATGGAAAAAAAATAATTTGGGAGCCCCATATGCACACCAGTACTTCAAAACATATTCTTATATAGAAAGAAGATGATGGTGGTGATGACACTGATGACCATTATGATGAATTATACTCTGAAATGATAATGCTCAATATGAAATGATTGTCATTGTTTAGGGAAAAGAACACTACACTTGGAATCATGCTGTCTAAACTCTAGTCCCATACAATCTAATAAGTATTTATTAAACCCTTACTGCATGTAAAGCACCTTCCTAGGCACTGGCTAAAGGAGGATATGAGAAAAAAATCTCTGCCATAAAGGAAATGAGCATTCTATTAGACTTCTCCTCCTAGAGCTGCTTTTTTGGAAGTAGGAATTACATTTCTTTTTCAAACACATGGTAGACTGATAAAGCCTTAAATTGCCAACCCATCCCTTAAAGTTAGTCAGTGAAAGAAACAAAGAATAGTAGTGGTCTTCTTTAAGCAATGTTACAATAAAAATTCTCTAGAATTTAAAAGACAGAGACAGATGGATATAGAAGGATTTTGGAGAAGCATCCAAAATTTTCTCTTTAGATATCTTCATGTACATACTTCTAAAGAAAGCTGGGTTTTCTATTTTTTGACAAATTTTCAAGGAACATGTAAGTAAATCCTCAGAACATTGGGCTAAGGTGATACATAGCCCTTGATATATAGTGGCATACGTGTTGGCCTGAGGTCCTGCAATTTGCAGGTCTATCATTCTATAATCTGGTGTCAGCACAGCATGATCTGTCTACATGGTAGATAACTTTGGAGACAGCATAGAAAGCTTAGATTCAGAAAGTTATAAACCAGTGCATCTTTAAATCTTTAAAACCTCAGTAGAAAAACTGACTGATAAAAGCATATTTGTAGATGTCAGTTGCCATATGGCTTACAATCTCCCTGATGAATATACTCAGGATTAAATCTATCTTTGAACAAATGTCATTAACTATGAAGTGTCCCCTTTTAGGCCTTTATCTCTCACTGAGCTATTATACTTACTGTTGCAATCATTGTTTAGCTTGCTCTTGTCTTCTACTGCACATGTCCATCTCTTTCCTTGATGTGGACACCATAGTACTTCACTACACATTTATTTCTTAAAACAGATCACATGTTCAACATACATAGCTATTACTGACTAAATTCATAAGAACTACAGAGTCATGATTATATTCACTGCTAAAATATAGTCAACTAAACTATGCACTAAGATCACCAACTCATATGCAGAGATTGCTGATTATTCACAATTGTGCCATGAACAATCTTTTATATTAAATAACCTTCATCACACCTACTTAGAGAGACTTAAAAAAACTACTCAGAATAGTAATTATATTGAATGATGGCATAATTTGGATCATAAAGGACCTCTAGTGGATTGTTTATTTCATTTCCACAGTGTAGATATTTCATATTGCTATATTGCTAAGCAAGGCAGTTATATATACTGTATATGAATATACAATATAAAAAGTAAGAAAATTAATTTTTTTCACTTTGTTTTCATTACTGTAAGATCAGGAGAATGTTGGAGCTCTCCCCAGCTTGGTTATTATGATTAGCAGCCCCAAGGACAATATTCTTCTTGAAATCCACCCCCACTTATATGCCAGTCTTTGTGTCTGAGAACCAAGATGAACTTTGATTACATTAATAGTTCTTTGATAGTTTTTGATTAACTGAATAGTTAATTTCAAATGGTATTTTTAAGAAAAAGATTATTCTGCTGAATGACAGGTATCTGTCACTAATTCATTCTAGGAGCATTTAATTACTTATATATATATATATATATATATATATATATATATATACATATACACACACATATATATATGATGTACAAAGCCCTGTTACTTTCTTCTAGAACTGGTAAGGACATTTAGCAGACCTAGGGATGACCTATAGCACGATGTCTCTTAAGATTCAATCTTTCTTTCTTTAGTTTGATATTTATATCTATGATATCATTGATATGGGGACTTCTGCTAATGATGCAACTCACCATCTCTCCATACTTGCTTATTTTATGTGATTCTTATCCATATCTTCTGACCTGTAAATCTGCTATAGAAAATCTAACAAACTTGAGATCCTCCCACTATATTCTTTTAAAATGAAACAGGCTTTATTTTCTTACCTCTTTTCTGATCATATGTCTTTCTGATGACACTTCTGATTTTTCCCAAAATTCCTAAATGATTATTCGTTGTTGATTTGTCCCAGCTTACACATGCATATCATGTCCATCTCTCTTGGCCTTTGTGTGCCCAACTATTTCAATTATTTATAGATGGCTTCTCAGGACTGGTAGTCCTAAAGTAACAGCAGAAGAATGTTGTAAACAGAAATGGACCCCTATTTCAAGGATAAACTACAGTTCATTAGAAAATATTATGTAATTTCCCAAAGGTGGTCTAGCCTGTTTTTCTGTTTCATTCGATTTTGGATCCATCACATTTCCATCCATAATGTCAGTTTAATATATACATACTGACAGATAGATCAGTGGATACTCAATTTAAATGTACATTATTATCTGGAAAATAAACATTTATTCACATTTTCCCCTATTTAAACAGTTGAACTGAATATTTTTTGAGGGATTACAGATCTCACTTAAGAGATTCTTCAATTTTCCTGTAATGCATTGTGATGAGTACATCACCTACAAATGTCAGCATCTGGATAACATCACCATCTATTAGAAATACCTCTTCAATTTACTTTCAATGATGGTAGGTAACAACTCTGGTGAGCATAATATGTCTCATATCCCTGATTTATTACTCATTTGATAAGAATAATCATTTAAGAAAGGTATTTAAATATATACATGCATATATGCATATTTCAGTAATTCTTTATAATTTTGACATAACTGTGGATCATATTATTGGAGAAGAGTATTTAAGATGATACTTTATTGTACCATAATCACTTTTTTTATGATTAACAAACAATAATCACCCCACGATCATGTATTCTTTTCTCTGTTATTTCTGTTACTCTTATTTTTTTTTGTCATTTGTTGTAGAATATTATCTGGATTAGTCTGTCTACTTCTCTTCACCATGAAGAACAGGACCAAATTTTATTATTACTTGGACAAATTCTTTAAAAAAATTAAATTGCTACATTGATTTTTAGGTAAGGCTATTGTAAAAACAGACACTGTCATGGAATGTAAAAGGGGAGTTACATTACACTTAGACACTATAGGTGCTGAAATATCATCACCATTAATATTATTTATGCCAAATTCCATAGTACTCTATTACGCACAAGAGAAATTAACTGAAATGCAAAAAGACTTTAGCAATAAGACAATTACTTATAGGTAACTACCATTTCTCTTTCAAAATTTCACATGTGTAATATCAAATAAATAATAAATGAGGAAATTATAGATATAATGTTGAGAAAATAACTATATTTGATCTATAGTTTATTGGTGCACAGCACACATTGTGCCCTTAATAAATATTTGTTGAATTGGATTTATTTATTTCAGGAATACATGATGTATTTATAAAGGCTGATCATATTCTAAAGAATAAAGAATTAATTTTTCTCTTTCTTTTTTCTTTATTTTTACATAAATTAACTTTTGTTTACTTTTAGTTTACATCATTCATTTCCACATGATTTTGAGGTACAAATTTTCTCCCCATCTTTCCCCTCCCATCACCCCAAAACAGTAATCCCATGCTTACCCCCTCCCCCAATCTGCTCTCACCTATATCCTTCCCAATCACCTTGCCTTTCCAGTAGGGCAAGATGGATCTCCTTACCCCAGTGCCTGTATATCTTAATTCCCAGCTGCATGTAAATAATAATAATAATAATTAATAACAATAATTATAATAAGTATATGCACACATATATTTTTTATTCATTCATTCATTATTTATTTAACATTTGACTTTAGAACTTTAAATCCTAAATTCTTTCCCTACCTCCCTTATCACCCACACCTACTGGAAATAAAAACAATTCAATACAGGCTGTACATCTGTAGTTACATAGAACATCTCCACATTCTAAGTTCTTTTTTCTGATCATGGCTTTCAGGTAGTCCAATAATTTTTAAATTGTCTTTTCTGGATCTGTTTTCCAGGGCAGTGTCGTTTTTTTTTTTTCAAGAAGATATTTCACATTGTCTTCTATCTTTTCATTTGTTTGGATCTGTTTAATAGTATCTTGATTTCTCATGAAGTCATTTGCTTTCATTTGCTCTACTCTAATTCCACATGAATTATTCTCTTCAGAAACCTTTTCAGGTTCTTTTTCCATCTGGCCAATTCGACTTTTTTTTTTGCTTTTTTTTTTTTTGGAGGGCAGTTGGGGTTAAGTGACTTGCCCAAGGTCACACGGCTAGTTTTTTGTGTTAAGTGCCTGAGGCTGGATTTGAACTCAGGTACTCCTGACTCCAGGGCCGGTGCTCTATTCACTGCACCACCTAGCCATCCCCCCAATTTGACTTTTTA
>JAQQSW010019662.1:0-10000 GCA_028646575.1 Pseudocheirus occidentalis
TCACAAGTGATAACCATGACTTCCCTCTCCAACTCTGACCTTGAGGGATCAGAAGGACCTTCCTGTTTTACAAAGGAAGAAAGTAATGCCCAGAGAGTTTGTGACTTGCTCAAGGTCATGTAGCTAGTTAGTGACACAAACAGGACTCAAAGCCAAGCCCTCTGATTCCACAATCCAACATCAACTCCATTCTACCACATTGCTCGGTTGCATGAACTGAATGGGGGATTCAGAGCCTGGAGGGAAAGGGGTGGGGTTCTGGAAGGAGGGACAGGGAGGTGGGAAGGACCCTGATGACCACTCTGGCCTCCTTCCTACATTCCCTGCAGAGAGCCCTGCCTGGTCAGCCCACACTGCATCCAGTGTCTCCATGTTGTTGTTGATTTCCATGTCGATACCATCACCTGTCCTCGAGAGCTTATTTTCCCGTTTTGTTTGATGACAAGCGTTGTTTGTCTAAAGTCATTGCTTCACTCACTTCTTCCCTCCCCATGTCCTTTTCTCTCCTTCCCTCTCCCCACCCCAACACCCTCCCGTTCCTCCCTGCCTTCTTTTTGTTAAACCCTTCCCTTCTGTCCAGGGTGCTTCAGGTTTGGACGGCAGGCCTGGGCCACCGGTGAGTCTTGTTTCTCCATTATCTCACCTCCCTCCACCCCAACCCCAAGCCTGTGATTTGTCTTGTCTGTCCCCCTGTAGCCTTGTTTATACTGTGAGTCGCTACATTTTCCCACAACCAACATTAAGGAATCAGTTGAGCTTAATATGAAAGCATTATCACTATTTTTCTGGGTCAAATGGTTCACATAATTATTGAATGTGAGAGAGGAAAGTTCAGAACATAGAACATGAAATGTTGAGATGGGAGGGCCCTTAGAACATAGAATGTAAGATGTCAAATTGGAAGGGACTTTGTTTTCCAGTGCCAGAGTTGGAAAGGATCTTAGAGCATAGAGTGTCACAAGTGGAAGTACATAGAATGTTAGAACTGGAGGTGTTCTTTAGAACATGGAATGTCAGAGCTGGACGGAGCCTTAGAATAGAGAATACAGAATGTCAAAATAAAAACCATCTCTTAAGAAAGACAAGGCCCAGGGAAGTAAAATGTTTTATTTCCCAAGACTTTTCCCTAATACCACACTGTGATGGAAGTGTTTCTAGACTCTGTAATCCTGAATTGGAATTCATCAATCATTCTGCCTGACCTGAGTCTAAATATTTCCATCAGTTATCCTCAGTTCAGGATGATCAGATATAGATTTGCCCATGCACATGCTTGATTTTGAAGCAGATTTTGAGGGTCATTGCCTCTTCACAATACCTCCCCCACCCCAGGTTATCTTACCTACTGAAAGGTATCAGCGACATCCTCTGCATGTCCCTGCCCTCATGCTTTGAGCTGCTTTCATCTCATTCTTGCCCATGGTTACCAGTCTGTGACCTAAGGTGGAAGGCTTGGGATGTATTGTTTGTTTACTCTCTTCATTGAGACCTGCTTCAAAATACGTCCCAATTTAACCTTGATGACTCCTCACCAACAGAATACACATTAACTTATAGATGACTCATAGCAAAAAACAATTTGAGGTTCCCTAATCATTAGGAAATTTTTAAAAAGTCTTCACAGAATGTCAAAGGAGGGAGAGCAGAATTTCCAAGATAAAAAAGGGACCTGAAAATATGGGATGTGAGAGCAGGGAGGATCCTTAGAGTAGAGAACTGAACGTCAGAGGGAAAAGGACCTTGGAACATAGGTTATGTGACTAGGAAAAAGCCTTAGAGTTCAGCTCATTTTGCAGAGAAAGTCCAAAGTCACACTACAAAATGGTAGCTCGCTGGTCCTTTGAGTCTATCCCATCCTCCAAGGCAATTATATTGTAAAGTATTTAAATACAAAAGCAGTCTTCCTGCCCACTCTCACCAGCACAGGCACTTGAAACTGATTTTCCGTGTGTAGCAAGTGGTGCCCTCTCTCCATCTTCCTCAGGACCAACCACAGGGCTGGTGGGTTGGGAATGTGATTAGTGTCTAGGGGCCAGAGAAACTGGATTTCTTCTCTGTGCTAAACTATTGATCCCATCAGAGGATGGAACCCAGGCTCAGGTCTTTACTGATACTAGATGTTTAGATGAAGAAAGCTAGTTAATTGAACAACTCAGAAACCAAGCCACAGACACCCATGCTCACAGACCTGAGATCCCTCTAAGTCAGATATTCAAACACTGGGTCCAGCTTAGCCCTGGTCTGGGGAACAGAGACTTTTGAAATGCTGACTGTTGAACTCTCACCTCTCTCTAGTGAAAGGCTCAGTTGGTCACATGGAGCGTTGGTGATGCTTTAGCTGTCCCTAGGCAATGCTGCCTCCAAGCCCAACCCAGCCCATCCCACTTCCACTGTTTCTGAGCCAGAAGAATTACAAGGTCTTCTCAGCTCAATTAAGGAGGATCCGAGCTCACCCATGACACCCTTGGGAATCAGGCAGCACAAGTCTCATTATCTTCAACTCACAAAAGAAGAAACCAAATTTCAGGGAGGCAACTTGCCCAGGGTTGCCTAGACAGTGAATTATAGTGAAGCGGGGATTCACACCCAGCGCTTTGGGCTCTAGGGTCAGCCACCACACTAGCTGCCCTACCATGCTTGGTATTATAGATATTGAGAAGAGACAGTGAGAGGACTGGCTTAACTCCCCCAAGGGTGGGAGGTCAATAATTAACACAAGACTGCAGATTGAGAGCCAGGAATCACGCAGTCAGTCAACAAGCATTTACTAAGCACTTAGTGTATACCAGGCAGTGTACTAGGAGATTTAAAGAAAGGTAAAAAAAAAAAGTTCCTGCTCCAAAGGAGCTCACATTCAATGAAGGAGGCAGCATTATGTAAATTAGTCCATACCACACACACACACACACACACACACACACACACACACTCACAGAGTCCCAAAAGTCTTAGTGCCGTTTTTATCTTTAATAGCACAAAAAATGCACCAAAACTTTAGGGCCATCCTGTGTGTGTACACCTATGTATATGTGCACACGAGTGTATGACCTCCATGCATATGGGGAGAGAGATGAAAGGAGCTAAAAGAAAACTCCCCAAGCAATAGAGTATTCATTAGCATCTACCCTGTGCCTTGTGCTAATACTTTTTTTTTGTACTTGGACTACAAAGAATGAAACAATCCCTACTTGCAAGGAGACTCCACTCCAGTAGGGAGGACAAGTGCATCTACAAACATCTACAGCATAAACGGAAAGCAAGCTGTACAGTCCGTGTACCAAGCGGTCCAATGTAGGGAGGCTTGGGAAGGAGGATTCTAGCAGTGGGGGATCAGGAGAGGCTTTCTGCAGAAGATGGGTCATGAGTCACATCTTAGGAAGTAAGAGACTCAGTGTGGTGGAGGGAAAGAGGGATGGGGGACAGCCACAGAAAGGCAGGAGCTGGAATGTCGTGAGGGAGGAGCATCAGGCATAGGTGTCTTGGTCCTAGACCCCAAATCCTTTCTACTCCCTCACTCTAAAGGGGTGGCTTAGAGACCTTCCCAAGGCGTTTCCTAATGGGGCGACCATGGATGTCCCCGGGCAAAAGGGAAAGGCCCATACTTTTCAGAGGATGAAGGGCTGTGGTTGGGGGTTGCTCTAGGGGGCCAGGAAGTAAAGTAAGTGGAACTGTCTTCTGCCTGCTTTTCTCTGTGTGTGCATCTCGCCTTTGTCCCCATGGCATGGTGACCCACCCACCCGCCTGCATGATACTCGGCCTACCAGCCCGGGGTCCCTCCTCTTCTCTGGAGGGTCTGTTGACTTTCCTCTCAAATGCTTTCAGAAAATGAGCCATTCTCCCCCTCCTGTTTTCAGCTTGGCTGGCTTGGCTGTGAGGCATAAGGGTTCAATTCTGCAGAATTGGGAGATTGTAACCAGCAGTGCGGCCCCCTCCCCCAAGCCATAATGGGGCTGGACTGCAGCTGCATAACCGTCCCTGACCTTGGCCTTGCCAACCCTGAAAACTGTCGGCAGATAAACAAAGCCTTGGCTCCCCAGATTTCCTTCCACATCCGTTGTGGTTTTGCCTGCAGGAGTCAGTTGTGCCTTAATGAGGTTTGCCCAGATCACCAGGGCCATGACCACCCCCTTTTTTTTCAAACCCCACAGGGTACTCCAGGACCAGTTGGGGTTCCCGGCCCAGCAGGACCAAAAGGGGAAAGGGTGAGTGTACCCGCTAAGCCAAGCTGTGCCAGTCAAATCTGGGCAGCGGGATGGATGGAGGGTGCCCAGATTTAAAGCTAGAAGGGGCTTGAGAATCAGCCAATCGACAAGTATTTCCTAAGTACCCCTTATACACCAGGCACCTTGATAGATATAGTCTAGTACAATCCCTTCATTCTACAGAAGGCAGCCTAGAGGAGTTTACTAACTGCCCAGGTCACACCAACCACAACAACAAGAAGAGCTCATGTCCGTATAATGCTTTGAGATTTACGACATGCTTTGTTCACTAAAACCTAGCACCATATCTGGGCATCATCTGCCCTTGATTAGTACCTGCCAGTGCCAGGGTCTGAACCAAGGTCCACATTCCAGATCTAGTTCCCTGTGCTCTGCCAAGAGAAGTTCTGGCTGCTGCTTCTTAGTCTGGGTCTCCAGGTGGGGGTTGCCTTGACAACTCTCAAGGTGCCTCCATTAGTCCGAGGACAAGTGCCTATTGGCTCCAGCCACCACTTAAACCCAAGAAGAGCAACAGCAGGGAATAGTCACACCACCCTTCTCCCCAGGGTTGGAACTAGGTGACAACTGGATGAAAATAAATAGCAAGGACAACCCTGAATGGGGAAAGAAATAATCTGGAGGTGATAGGCTGCTTTAGGGGACATGGAGGGGATACCAGCCAGTCCCACCAATGGTGCTAGAGTCACACCCATGCTAGAGTGTTGGCTATTGGTTATACAGTCATGAGTCCATGAGCCCTGGCTGGCAAAGCCCCCACCTTCCCCCTCATCAGTGGGCTCCCCCTCCCTTCCTCATCAGTGAGCCAAGGTGGTCACCTCAATTTGCCAGACCCAAAGAATAGATGATGATGATGATGACGATGATGATAAATACGAAGTAATAGTCCGTATCTTCATGACAATTTAACATTTACAAAGCACATTTTCCACAACAATCCTCTGAGTTTCACCTATTATTAGCCCAGTCTTGAAGTTTTCCCTCTGACACAGCCTGGCTGTGTGACCCTGGGCAGGTCATTTAATCTCAATATCCCAGACCAGTCATGTCAAACTCAAATAGAAACAGGTGCCACTAAACCAGACTTAAGGGTCCATCCCACAAGCCACAGACTGACTTCGAAAACCATCTATTAACATTGTTTTGTTATATTTTGTTCGGTATTTCCCAATTACATTTTTATTGATTGTGGTCACACTCAGGAGGGCTGTGAGTCAGTGGCCCATGAGTCTGACACATTCTCCAAGTGAAAGTGGCAGAAGAAGATGCCAATCTGCATCGGTAAAGAGAACTTCCTCCTCTGCAAGTTCCCTATACCAACAAAATCCCAGGTTCTCTCCCTGTCTTAAAACTCAAAACTTGCCAAGGGTCTTCTTGCTACTAAGTGTCAGAGCTAGAATCTGAACCCAGATCCCGGACTCTGAATCCAGTGCTCATTCCCCAGCATGGTGATGGCTTCTGTGACTCTGAGGCCATTGAGTGATATCTGAAACCGTGGTTAGCCCCTCCTGTTCTCATCCCCTTCTTGGTAACTGCAACCCACCCTTGCCTCCAGCTCCCACCACATCAGGACTTTTTGGCACCTTCTCATTTGGTGGATAGTGTTGGATTTAAGGTCAAGAAGAGCTGGATTCAAATCCTGCCTAAATGTAAGACTCTGGGCAAGTCATTTGCCTGTTTCCTCCTTTGTAAAATAAGACTTATACCAGCGCCTACCCCACAAGGTTCTTGTGAGAATCCAATGAGATATCTACAGACTTTTTCTTCCACTACTCCTCTCTGCCTACCCACTTTGCACTCCCCTGCTGATGCCTCAGGCTAGTCAGTAAGGAACATTGCTTGTATCCATGTTGCGTGTCTCCATCCAGTGAGTCTTTACAGAATGCCTTCTTGTTGCCTACCTTCCCTCTCTGTCCTGGAAGTTGTGGCGGGCACCATAGAAGCACCTGACCCCAAAAACCTTGGGGCATTGGGGTGATAAATGGGAAAGAGTCACTGGTTAAAGTCTGAAGATCTGAACTTAATTTCTGGTTCTGGTACCTAAGAGCCGTGTGACCTGGAGCAAGTCATTTAACTAGAGATGCCAACTTGAAATGAGCCACAGTCCCTGACTTTAGTAACATGTCCAGACAGCCAGACTATGCAATATTAAGGCATCTTCTTCATCTGTAAAATGGGCTAATTGTGTGGTACCAACTCAAAGGTGCATGTCTATGGGGCAAGCCCAATGTAAAGGACTATAACAGTGTAAGCTACTGTTATTTTACTGTTATGTTGTTAGAAGTGGGATGGTGATGCCCCATTCACTCACATTTATATGATCTTTTAAAGTTTGTAAAGTGTGATCTCCTTCGGTCCTCCCACCATCCCTCTGAGGTGACTGCTGTTATCATTATAGATGAGGAAACTGAAGCAGAGAGAGGTGAAGTGACTTGCCTAGGGACATACAGTTAGTGTCTCAGATGGGATTCAAATGCAGTTCATCCCAACTCTGTCCACTAGTCTATTGATCAAACCAGGCTACGTTGAATTCATTGTGAGATTGTGGTGACAAGGAAGGAGCTGGCTATCTGAGCCCATCAGCAGAGGAAATCGTCATGGAAGAATCTTAGCTCCGTTGTTTACTAGCCATCTGACCTTGGGCAAATCTCTTCTCCTTGATTCCTTTTCCTCTGAGACGATTGGAGAAGGTGAATTGAATGATCTTTATGGTCCTCTCCAGTTCCAAATCTCTTGATCTCAGGTTATAGAAGCCAAATTTTGGAAGGATCAGTGGTGGGTCTGGATAGGGAGAGAAACAGTGGTTCTGGCCAAGGGGATATTCACTGTCAGATGGTTTTCTCCAAGAATCAGGGAATGTGAATCAGCTAGTAAGGCAGGATCACATATTGCTTTGTTCTCTATTTCTTTCAGGGCAGCAAAGGAGACCCTGGGATCACAGGACCAATGGGAGCAGCTGGGCTTCCTGTAAGTTTTCTTTCATCTTTGTGTGGTTCTCAGTGGTTGAAGATGCTCTTGATCATTTGGAGTGTTCTTTTTTGCTGCTCTTGCAGAAATCACAAGTGAGGACATGGTGGAGGGGAGGGGCAGAGCACAACATGGAGGGAGAGCCCTAAGAACAAAGGAAAGGCTCCAGCTCCCAACCCCATGAGGTTTTTGGAGTTGGCCAACAAAGACTGGGCACCCAGCCATTGCATAACCCTGTAGTAGAGAAATAAGCAGCCTCATCCCAGCACCCATGTTACCCATACCCATTGGATCATAGAATTCAGGCCTAGAAGGGATCTCAGGGGGGCTCTAAGTGCCTCATAATGAGGAAACCTAGTCCCAGAGATGTTAAGTTAATTTCCCAAGGACAAACAGGTAACAAACCATGGTGTTGGAATTTGAACCAGGTGCTCTGACTCTAACTCCATTGCTCTCCTCTCTATACCCTTTGGCTGAGATCACATCAGCCATAAGTCAGTCCTAAGCTCAGACTCCTAGAAGTCACCCCTCCTGACTCAATCCAATGCATTCACAAGACAGTCCTGCCTCTCATTGTCATATCCCTTCCATCTCTCCTCCATCAAAACCTTAGGGAACTATCCCAGGGAGAGAATCAGAGAACGTGAGAGCTAGAAAGGATATTGTCAGTCACCAAGTCCAAACCCTTTCATTTTGCAAAGAGAAACTGAGGCGCAGAGAGCAGTAAAGCCTAAAAAGGTCGTACATCAGAAGGTGGCAGGGAAGAGAGGAAGTCATGTCTTCTGACCCTGAGACCTGTAATGTGATCATTCACCAGCTTAATATGGCCCATTGACATCTTTTTAAAAACCATTAGAGGCACCAATGTCTTAGCTCACCTCTATATAGCCAAGCTTCAATAAGCCTATTTACACAGAACTACTGGTACTATTATCCTTATTTTAAAGATAAGAAAGCAGACCCAGAGAGGTTAAGGTGGCCCAGTGTTGCCTAGGGTTACATAGCTAGAAGGTATTAAAGTCAGGATTTGAACTCAAGTCTTTCCTCACTGCAGAGGCATCCAGCATTCTTTCCTCAACCCCTTACTATGCCTCTTAATCTTGATTGAAAGAAATCAGGTATGTAATGCTAAGATTTTAATAACTATTTCGGTAGGTCCATGGAGGAAAGCAGCCAAGTGGGCCTGGAGTCAGGAAGATCTGAGTTCAAATCTGACCTCAGACACTTAGCTGTGCAACCCCGGTCAAGTCACTATTTGCCTCAGTTTCCTCATCTGTAAAATGAGCTGGAGAAGGAAATGACAAACCACTTTAGTATCTTCACCAAGAAAACACTAAATGTGGTCACAAAGGGTCAGGCATGACTGAAGTTACTGAACAGCCACAAGACGGAGGAAAGCAGAGATAACTGTACAGAGATGCCTCCTAGAGCTTCTTAGATTGCCCCATGTAGCCAGTCACCTGCTTCACTTATGGATAAGGCCCACCCAGCTAAGAGAGATCATTTAGCAAGAGCCAATCTTGGGATTCTTTGTTGTTGCCGTTGTTGTCCATCTTTCCTTTCTGAAGAGGACCAAAGTACACTAGGCCCAGTCTGGTGGGTCAAGCTGCCCAAGCTATTTTTATGGTGCTGCAGAACAACCCTACACTTCAGCTGCCCCACCAGGCAGGTCCAAGGGTAGCAGTGGAGCCTTTGAGATTAATGGCAAAACAAACAAAAAAACCCACTCTAACATGTTTGAAAAGGAGGAGGCAGACAGAATGGCAACATGGGGCCCTCCCTGCCAGAGCCATTGGCCTGCTTGCCTTTCATGTGCTCCAAAGACGCCCTCAGGGCCAGTTATTCATTCATTTAAATGGGCTCACAAGGATTCGATGAGAGGCCACCTGGACAGAGCCCATTTCCCCACTGTGGAGCCAGGAAATAAGGGTAGCATTCACAGCTCTGACCATAACTCATCCTATATTTTATAGGTCAATTTACTCAGGCTCTCTTTCCTTTGGTTTCCAGTCTGTAAAATGGGGATAATTAAATTTGCTCCCCATGTCCCCTTCCCCCAACCTACCCAGAGTTGGATGTCAGTAAAAAGCTTTCAGAAACTTGGAAGGGAAGGGGCCCAAGGACCATGCAGGGGGATTGCTTGTTAATATGGCTTTGTCTCTGATTTATTCTAGGGTTTGCACGGACCACCCGGTGACAAAGGAAACCGGGTGAGTCAGGAGCTGAATTCCTTGTATTTGGTTACTAATGTCTTCAGGATGTGGTGGAATGATCAATTTGAAATGACCCGCCCAAGAAGGAAGTTCAAGTTTCCTTGATAAATCACCTTAAATTAGAGGGCTTTCCAGTGAGATGCTTAACACCATAATACATGCTGAAATTGGACTCCCAGTGGATACTCAAAAGGATGTGCTCTTAATGCAATATAGGAAGACTGGAGCCCTTTGGCATCTGTTTAGTCACATATAGTCCACGAAAAATAGCCTCGTGTCTAGAACTCTCTGGCCTTGTTGCTGTGAATAATTAAGCATTGGCATTCCAAGAACCTGTGATTTCATTGTGAGTGTGAGTGCTGTCTCTACTTTCCATACCTTAGTAAATGAGCTATTGCCCCAAAAATTCATTTCTTAAAGGCCGGCCTCCTGGTGATGAGCCTTCTGAGGCTGGGTTTTGGATGACAGACACGTTTTTCAAAGGCTTAAGCAGACTTGCCAGAGTGGTAGCCCCTAGCCAGGCTTAGATGACAGCATGGGATAGGGGGAAAGGTGTTGATCCTGGAATCATGGGATACAGGTTTGAATCCTACCTCTGAT
>JAQQSW010019663.1:0-11004 GCA_028646575.1 Pseudocheirus occidentalis
TAAAAAAATATCTCCAGGGCCAGATGGATTTACAAATGAATTCTATCAAAGACTTATAAAACAACTAATTCCTATATTATTTAAAACTATTTGAGAAAAGAGCAAAGAAGGAGTTCTATGAAATTATTTTTATAATATAAATGTGATGCTGATACCTCAACTGGGAAGAGCCAAAACAGAGAAAGTTATAGACCAATTTTCCTAATGAATATTGATATAAAAAAGTAAATAAATTATTAATAAAATGAATACAGAAACTTATCTCAAGGATAATATACTACGACCAAAAATGAAGGACTGGTTCAATATTAAGAAAACTATCAGCATAATTTCTATTCTAGGAGCCAACCGCATATTGGCTTCTAATAATGATTTCTTAACTGTTCACTTTGATAATATTTGTAGTCATCCTATACTCCATTCTTGTTCCTGTTGTCAATTACTCAAACTCCTTTCCTAGAAGGAGTCTTTGTCCTTATTTTCCCCCCTTGGTGTCACCAACTACTGTTCAAGTTTCTTTGTTCTTTGTTCACTGGGTTTTTAGCTTCATTGCTCAATTTCTTTGTCTTTGTTTTCAATATAAACCTTCCTGGCAAGATACAGAAACATGTTTCTGTAGGTAGTATGTGCTTGCTCTTCTTCAAGAACCTGATATTCTTGGAATGGATACTTTTCATAAACAAAATTTATATTGCTCTCATGCCACCCTTTGTTAACTTCATTTTTTCTTTAAATTTATTTAAATCTCTGTTAACCTATTTTAACTCTACCCAATATACCTGAATATACCTATCTTGCTTTTTGAACCACTTACACTTTCATTAATTTAAATTAACAAAAATATTTCCTTTCATTAATGCTTTATTACTACTTATGCACCCACTTTATTTTACCTGACTCTTCATAAAAAGAAATTCTCCCTTATAATGGGCATGTATAACCAAACCAAACAAATGAAGACACCAGCTATGTCTGAAGATGACTGGTTCAATACCTCTGAGCTGTCATCTCTCAGTTAAGCAGTAGAAGACATGCTTCATCCTCAGTTTTGGAAGTCATGACTGAGCACTCATTTGGTCAGAATTCTGTGATTTTTAAAACTTGCTCCACCTCACATTATTATTGTAATCATCATATTTGTTTCCAGTTTCTGCTAATTTTTCTTTGAAGGAGTTTATAACTCTCTCTCTTTATGCCAGATTCCTCATTTCTTATGGAGATATACAAATCCATTGCTTCATTAAACCACATTTTGGTTTTGTTTGGTTTTGTTTTTCATTCTCCAATTGATTCACATATTTTTCTTTCCTATTTTCATAGTGCTAAAATCTAAATACCTCTCCCACTCTTTGTTAGCAACAATAGTGATGGCATGAAAGAAAGGTCTATGAAAATGAGTGATGCTACAATTGTATTTCTAGGAATGTATCATTACATGTGAATTGTTACTCTCAGTCAGGGAATGGAAAATCATATATCAGTGGTCAGTGAGGCTATTCAATAACTGCCAGAAGGAAGAATGGCCCCAAAGAGAAACTATTGCACAAAAATTCCTTTAAAACACATATATTTTCACATTCTCATACACGGTTACATCTTTCTTTTATGAGACAGGTCTTTAATTCTTTGAATGTAAAAATCTTAGTGTATTACATCACATGTAATATTTTGTCAATTCATACTTGGTTATTTTATGAAGCTTAGACTGGGCTTAATTGATGTTTTTGACACTGGTTGTCTGGTTCAAATGATTTAGTTTAAAATATTATTGTTGAAAATGTTAAAGAGTGGCAGAGCTACTTTAAGGTAATACTATTTCAATACAGTAATCTGATAAAATGTTCCTTCAGGACACACAAAGAGACAGCATTTTGACCTTTTTTATGTGAAAGATTAGCCTACTTTAGAAAAAAAGATAAAGCACTAAAATGACAGCAGCATAAATCAGAAGGAAATACTTTCATGCTCTATTAGCAAAAAAACTACTTCAGTCATATTTTCATGGGTTAAAATGACAATATTTAACTCCTATTTTATATGACAAGGATATAAACACATCAAGACGATTATTTTTATTCACAAAAATAATTATAGTGAGAATGTGTAGAAGTGAGAATGGCAGTTGCTCATGGTGATCTGCATTTTAAAAATGTTTACTTGTGCCCAAAATAAATTTATTTCTACACAGACTAGGAAAATAAATCACTTAAGGGAAAACTAAGGAATTAAATGTCATAAATTATGTTAGAAAAATATATCACTGAAAATTGTGAGGACTTGGCTGACCCTATACCTGACATCAAAGACCAATATGCAAAATGAATGGATATGTTTTCTGAAGAAGAAAAAAAATCTTACTTAATTACTTATTTTTCAAAATAACTATTAATATCAATAAATTATTGATTAATTATAATTATTTTGTGTCACATGAAACAACATTAGAGGGACAGCTAGCTGGGACAGTGAATAGACCATTGACCCTGGAGTCAGGAGGACCAGAGTTCAAATCCAGCCTCAGACACTTAACACTTAACAGCCATGTGACCTTGGGCAAGTCACTTAATCCCAACTGCCCAGCCTGTCCCCTCCAAAAAAAGCAAATAAAGAATAGGGGTGCTGTGATAAAACATTTTTAAAAAAGAAAGAACATTAGACATAAAAATGAAATCACAGCTCCTGCATTTACTAACTAAATGATTATAAGAAAGTCTTTTAACATCTTTGGGAACCAGCTTCTTAATGTATAAAATCAGAGTTAATAATCTTTAAACAAAATGTCTCACAGTTTTTAGCTTCCTCTTCTAAAAAATGGACATAATTAAATTTTAGTATCTACTATATGTGGTTACTAAAATGGAAGTTTTTTTTTCCTGGACCTTGAAATTCTTAGAAAAGTAAACTATCATTATTTTTGTTATTTCATTCTTCCTACTTTTGTGATTTATGGAGTTTAGATAATGACAGTTTTAGACAATTGAGTCTCTGAATATTATTCTTCTGTGTTAAACATTTTTGGGACTTGTTACATGGAAGTATAAATTATTTGATTGAACTTAATTGGAGTGATTAAGTGAGAGCTACATCATATATTTTTTTATCTGTAAACATATAATATATTTAAAATACATCACATTTGTCTTTAAAAGAGTGGAAGATATAGCATATCAATAAATCTATCATGTTTTTGTCTATTTATTCCTGTTTCTAATGTTATACACAAATAACTTTGTACTGTTTGCTTGTACCAATGCTCTCATTTGGGTATAGTTTATTTTGGGCTTTGTATTGTGATAAGAGGATTTGTCTTTTAGTTTGTTGATAAAAAATAACTTTGGCTATATAATTTCATCTTCTTTATTATGTCTTTGGTGTATTCATTTCATGCTATTTAAAAAAACTCCTATGCTGTATTTGATAGTTTTTTTTCAAAAGCTACAAGGATCTTTAAGTCTGGTCTCCTTAAGAATGAAATTTTTGTGGTTGTTTATAGTGATAACAAGCTCTTATGTCAATAGTTTGAGCCTTTCTATTTTCTTTGAACATATCTGCTTAATTCATCATTTTTTCCAAGCATTTCTTTCTTGCTATACTCTTTGTTGTATTTCAGTGGCTTTTACCTATAAAAAAACATTTCGTTACATTCTTAGGTATTAGCCATTTTATCAACTCCCTTAAACAATAAACTGATTTCAACTAAATACTTTAAGCTCGGTGGTAAATGTATATTATCGGACTGTAATAGTGCTCTGTGAATTCTTTTTTTTTTCAGGGGATATTTCTTAAATAATGTTTATCCTTGTGATCAAGTAATCTGAGATTACTATGCTGTAATTATTTTACATCACAAAGCTATATGGTATATTTTTATTTGTGTTAATGTGGTAAATATTTCTTTCAAATATTTTAAATTTATTCCAAAATCAAGCATATCCTTCCTATTCAATTATATGCCTAGTTCATTGGCAATGTGTAAGACTTATCAAATTTGCATAGAGAGATGGACAGAATCAAATGATGACATAAAGAATTCCATGACAATATCTGTGTGTGTATGCATGTGAATTTCATGGGAATGGATATTGTATTTTGTCAAATGTTTACTGCACTTACTGTTACAATCATAAGATTTTTGTTGTTATTGATATGGTGAAATAAGTTTTTCCTAATATTGTTGCCACCTACAAGGCCCATAGCTGTTGTTGCTTCTGCTTCATCTCATTTCCAGCCAGCCCCTACCTCAGTGTTCACAGAACTTTCTTTCTGACCTCCTAAGTAGTCTCGGCTGGAAAAAAGAAATTGATTCACTGGCATTATGTTTGTTATGTCACTTAGAATTCAATTTGACTTAAAAAAACAAAGTTGTTCAGAGGGGAGCATTCAGGAAAAAAGTTTCCCTTTACTCCCATCGTAGTTGCATTCTAATTTTTTTTGAGAGACAGGATTTTGCAGAAATTCATCTGACTAAGATTTAGGGATTTTAGTAGAATATTAATTTAATATTAATTAATAGTATGAGTCAGCAGCTAAGAAAGCTAAGGTGATCATAGGTACATTGAATGTGTCCCAAAACCCAGGAATGGGAGATTAGAGACCACCTGGAATATTATTTTAAGTTGTCATCACCACATTTTATAGAAGATATGTTTTTAATCTCCAGCACTCCTAAAAGAAGGGAAATGGTGTATGTGACATGGAAATGGTGAAAAACTTTTCAGTAACATTTCCTTGAGTGCTGTACACTCCCCCTTCTCTTGTCAATTACTTTTACCTTCCTTTGTCTGTTTTCCCACCTTGGCGAGGGCCGTCCCATCTCCCTCCCCTTGCAGTCTCAATAGGGAAGGGATTGGTGAGGTCAATTTTTACAGCAATGAAAGGAGGCAGCAGGCCTGGAGGGAGGACATCCTAATTAGGTCTTTAAAATCCTAGACCTGATCTTTGAACCTCCTCTCTCTGCCTCCTGCCTCATGGATTAACATAGGTAAGAAATCCCCATGGGGTAGATAGTCCCTCTCTTCTCCTGGGGAAGGGAATTAAGTCCTTTTCTTATCTAAGGCATCTCTGTGTTTACTTTTCTAACCAAATTAAGAATAATGGGTATTTTTTTTAACCCAAACAATGGGAGAGTGAAGTTTCTAGAAGCAGATGACTATGTCATTTAGTCAAAAGCATTTATTAAGCACTTACTATGGGCCAGATACTATCCTAAGTAGTGGGAATAAAAGATAAAAACAGAAAGACAGGTCCCACACTCAGGGAATTTATGTGCTGATGGGGAAAGGCATAGGAAAGCCCATTAAAGGGAGCTGAAAGTGTAGGGGGAAACATAGTGAGTGATGGGGGCATGGCAAAGAAAATTGTGTGGAGATTCATGATCTCTACAGCCATGAGGGGGAAGAAATTGAATATTGTTAGAAATAATTGGTGATGTGTAGCCTTTAGAATAGAAATATGGAGAGGAAGACTGTTCAATAACATTCTTCAAGTAGTTTAAAGGATTATCATGTATAAGATAGGTGAAGTGTGATCTTTGCCTCAGGAGCAACAGGTGGAAAATCCGAAGGAGTAAATTATGTAGATTTGATATAAGCCCATTTGGGGTTTGAGGAGACAATGTACTGAACAAAGAGAAATATACTGAAGTGTAAAGCATTGTCTCAAGTGGTTGTTGGATAGTTCCTTATACGACATTTTCAAACTATAGCTAGATGGCATCTTATCACATGTTATAGAAAGTTTTTTTGGGGGGAGTGAGGGTGGTTTGGATATTGCTTTTCTTCAGGTGAACATTGACCTATGAGGTCCTTTCCAACTCTTATGATTTTGTGGTACTGTGTTTCTGAGATTCTTCATTTCCTTATAAGTGTATCCATTTATGTTATGGTATTTAGGGTATACAGTGAATAGAGGACTGGCCCTAGAATTGGAGAGAACTAAGTTTAAATCCATTGTCAGACACTCAGACCCTGGGAAGATCATTTTAATCTGTCTGATTCAGTCTCTTCAAATGTAAAATGGAAGTAATGATATCATATACCTTCTGGTGTTACTGTGTTTTGAAAACCTTAAAGTTTCATATTTTTTCCAGGGTAATGCAAGATATTTGGCGTGTTTAAAATGTGTGTTTTTAGTAACATAAAAAGCTTTCTTGGTCAATTTCAAAATATCTTATCAATAGATATGTTCATAAATTCTTTTTATTGTATCAATTTAACACTGTCTTTTGCATAAAATTAACAAATAATGGCAATAAACTCTTAATAATCTTTTTTTAACGCAACATTATACATGATATCTTAAAGATCCATGCAGAAATCAATCCTGTGCAAACAAAAATTGAGAAAGCAACTGGGCCATTTAAACACTTATTAGCCAATCTAACTTTTCAAATAGCAACAGCAGGATTTTAGTTCTCAGGAAGTTGTAAAAAAGAGTATTTAGCAAGTAATTAATAATAGAGATTTGCTTTTATAATAAATATAAATAAAAACATCACAAAAAAGTCCCCCCTTCTACCTTAGTTTCAAAGTTATTATTACTTGCACCTGGGTTTTAGGTTTTTTTTTTTACTTCTAGCTTACATTTCTGAAGGACTGATTGACTTCCATGTGATCCAGCATGGAAATTCTTATTTTTTAGCAACAAGCATGGTGTACTTGGAGTAGATTATTTGAAATGAAAAATGGCTCCATTACAGATTCGTAATTAGGCTAGGTGAGAATGAACCCGTGACAGAAAAATTAATGAAATTCAAGCTTGAGCATGTGGAAACATACATTTTCTCCAAAAAAATGATTACATGCTTAAGGCTGTATTGTTATCCTAGCAATGTCAATCTTGTGAGCTGATGTTATATTTGTTCATTTCTCACCAGCAGTTCTAACCCTGTTATTAAAAAAAGAAAAAAAAGTAAATATTTCATCAAACTTTGATATAGGAATGCAAAATTCCTAACAAAAAGCATGATTTCCATTTGGTTATAAAATTCAGAATGTCATTTTAATTTTCATGAGGCAAAATTCAAGTGGCATTACTCAAGAGGTATAGTGTTGAGGGCACAGAGATATAAATCCTTTTTAATTTGTATTTTTGCCACAGGGTGACTTTCTTTTTGAAAAAGTGTAAAGTCTATGATCTAGTGATAACAAATAGTCCGTGAGATAATTGTGAAGTTTCAGTCTTGGGGAGGGGTTAAATGATTGTCCTTACTTATGTCATAAAACACACTTTTATATGGTATTCTAAGGTTGATAATGTACTTCCTTTTTTTTTGAGGGCAGTTGGGGTTAAGTGACTTGCCCAAGGTCACAGAGCTAGTTTTTTTGTGTGTGTGTTAAGTGTCTGAGGCCAGATTTGAACTCAGGTACTCCTGACTGCAGGGCCGGTGCTCTATTCACTGCGCCACCTAGCCGCCCCTGATAATGTACTTTCTTTGGAATACCCCGGAGGTTCACATTTCAACTACAGTACATTTTATAGATGAGAAAGCTTGGGCTCAAAGAATATATGACTTGTGCACTGTTACATGACTAATGACTGCAAGAACTACAATCCCAACTGAGGACATAGAAGAGAGAACAATAGAGAAAATTTTAGATCAGCTTATAATAATTAGCAATGGAGTCAATTATGTGTATAGATTATCTAGATTTCACCACATTAGTATTTTTGAATCCTAAGTTTATGATTATAATCATATAAAATTTATAATTATAATCAAAAAATTGATTATAAATGTGTATCAGCACAAGAAAGCACATTTGTCCCTGAATTAATCCTATTTGCATGTATTAGAATATTTATCCAGTGATCAAAATGCTGAATAACTAGACACTTTCTCTGATCTTCATGACCTCTCAAACTTATTCAAAAGAGTAAATGTGCACAAGAAATGAAACAATTTCATCTGTATTCATGTTCTAAGACACCAAAAATCTTAATGAGATATAAGTCCAATGAATGGCAGAAAATTCAGGGATGGGGATCCTGTGGCCTCGAGACCACATGTGACCTTGTGAAAGGTGCTTGCGTGTGACCTTTTGACTGAGTACAAGTTTTAAAGAACAGATCCTTTTATTAAGGGGCTTTGTTCTGTGAAGTTTGGATTCAGTGAAAGTGCCCCACTTGAGGACCTAGAGGGCCACACATGGCCCAAAGACTGCAGGTTCCCCATCATTGAATCTCTAACCCTTAAAATATTCACTTAGCAGCCTCTTTTTCTTCAGCTACCACCTTCAAGAAGGTCTTACAAACTCACCTATGAACTTGAAAGAGAAATGATTGTGTCCCCCTTCCTATGTCCTGTTAATGTGAAAAACCAAAGGTCAAAAGCTTATTCTGACTGGGACTTCATTAAGGCAACCTTCTGTTCTGCAATAATATTCAGCTAGAGAAGTGTGGGGGAGGGGTGGCAGAAGAAATTGTAACAGGATTTCAGCGTATGTGATATGTATGATCCACCACTAAGCCCAAGAAAAAAAGGTGATTGTAATCCAGCTGGGGTCAGTTCTGTCCCCTAAGAAATTGTCACAGTGACTGATAGCAGAATTTTTGCCCCATACAGCAGAAATAATCAGAAGAATTGAAAAATGAAACACAATAGCAGAAACCTTCCCCCAAAAGAACAATGAAAAATAACTCAGTGGGAATGCAAATACTATAAAAAATGAAAAAAAAATTGAAATAAAGGCAAAAAAACCCAGCCCAAAACATTAAAGAGACAACACACCCATCCAAGTTAAACACATTGAAGTTAAACTCAGGGTAGATGAAGACAAAATATAGTTTTCTCAGAAGAAAAGTTAAAAAAAAACTGATCACAAAAATGCAAGGAACAATATAAGAAAACCATCCAGAACTTCTAAATAATAAAGTATTGCATCAATAAAAACATCAACATATTTTTATTTCCAATACTAACTTTTAATATCATTTGACCAATGGGAAAATTTGTTTGTTGAACAATGTATATTTGTTAAGAAGATATTTTCTTCTTTTTTAATTACTCAGTTTGAAGGGAGAGCAGGGGGGAGGAGAAATAAAACTTGGTAAAATAAATATAATTTAAAATTAATAGTAATATAGAATGGACTATACATATTTGGGCAATATGATTGACTTCTTGAAAGTGTTTAATTTATTCATAGACAGTAACTAATGTATTTAAGTATGTTAAAATATAATCAATACAATAATTTTAAGATTAGGTTACAAAAGAACCGTATTTTTTTCAGTATGGGAACACCATCTAGAGATTAATCATCTATCAATAACATTTAAGTTTTAGAAAGTCATCTATAGTGATTGGTGGTAAGGTAATATTCACAAAGTATCATAATCAAATGTCACACATATTCCTTGATGATGTCTTCCTGACCCCCAGGCAATAAGTAGTAGGACTCCATGCAAAATATCACATTGACTATTTAGTATGAGTGTACTTCTAATAATACCTAGACTATATCAGTTGAAGGATTTGGAATTCTTTCAACAAAATTAAAAGGCATTCAATACACTAATAACATATGAATTTGGAATTTATATAATATTTTTGTCCACAATTACACATAAGCACAAATTTGAACATTTATTTAAAAAATGAGTTCCAAATTCCCTTCCTTTGTCTCCCCATTTCATTGAGAAGGCAAGCACTTGGATATAGGTTATACATGTGAAATCATGTAAAAAACATTTCCATACTAGTCATGTTGTAAAACACAACACAGATCAAAAGAAAAGAAAAATTTAGAAAGTTATGCTTTGATTTGCATTCAGACTCCATCAGGTCTTTCCCTTGAGATGATTAACATTGTCATCATAAATCCTTTGGAATTATCTTGAATAACTGAATTGCCTTGAATGCAAACATACAAATAGTTTAAATAAGATCAAATGCTATAACAAGAAACCTTTTTGCCACAAAAATACTTATATGAGAAAGAATTTCCATGTCCAGGATAATTGGACATGTGAATATTTTTTGAATGGTATAAAATAAAACTGAAATAAATGTGGTTCAAAGAATTTGACTAATAGCAGTGAACAAAAGTTTGACTTATTTTTAATAGCAAAACCAGCATGTTCCTTTTGGAAAAGAGAAAAACAAATTAAAGGTATGAAATTTATTAAATAGAATTGAAATTAAATACAATTAAACATAACCCATATGAATCCTATTTTCTGTCTTTTGAGTAAAAGTAGTCTAATATTAATTGGGAAAATAGTTTCTTTTCATTAAATATATTTTATTAAGTATATTCATGTATGTATATCTGTGTTAAACAATGTTGACTAACTTCTTTTAAATATAGGTTCTAACCATTATTATTTTTTTTTACTATTATGTTTCAAATGTCATTGGACTTTGGCCATGATTCAAATCTTCCATTTTAATTTGTATTACATTATGGTTAATAATAAACTGATTAAGAAATCCATTAAGTCTCTATAACTGTTGTCTTACAGTTCTTAATGGTTAATTTATGTGATGGGCTTGTAATGTGCAATCTAAATAGTTATTAATGTTCCAAAGAAACATTTGATGCACTGGACTCAATCAAATATAAAGTTAGTGCTCTATTCAATATCAATGTTTTCCTTTTCCCAGGTCTTTTTGTTTAATTGAAAAGATCTCTCAATTACTGACAAATGATTGCTTTAGGAGGGGTATCTACAAACGATGTATCTATCGAGGCAATTAATCTCTACCTGTGTGGAACCTCTGTCTTTTTGTTAAGTGCAATTAATCAAGGAACTATCAATTAATATTCAAGTAATGTACTGGTTGCTGGGGATACAAAGATAAAAAATAACAACAGCATTTCTATTCTCAAGGACATAATTCCTATATCAGAGTAAACATTCTTTCAATTAGACAATCTGGATATATGTAAGTATATAAAAATAAATGCCCTTTCTTTTTTCTTGTACAAAATGACTAATATCAGAATGTTTTACATGATTGTACATGTATACAGAATGGGATGTTTTGGGGTCTATTGAGAT